>DWQW01009879.1:0-12594 GCA_018249695.1 Heliconius erato demophoon | reverse complement strand
TGACCTACGCTACTCTAGGTAAGCGTGCATTTAACTTAGGAGTACGTATAATGATAGAATAAGTTTACGACGAAAAAAGAATTTTATTTTTGCTTCACACTGTATCCCGCACTCAGCAGGGTAGGCAGCCCTAGTGATGAGACACTCCGTTCCCCATTTACCGGTGATTTCTGAGGCATTGCGTGCTGAGAGCAACTTAACTCAACGCCGCGCTTTACCTCGACACGAGAGTGAAGAAGTGAAATCATTAAATATTTGATTTTCTTGAGTGAGTATCGAACTCACAACCTGTTTCAAATAAACAGTTGTATATTTGCATATTTAAATATATTTCCTTATATTTTTTGTGACAAAGCGTGGCGTTAAGTTCTGCAACTTACCATACAATATTTAAAAAATTGAACGAAAAGTTGAGAAATTTTTAAATCAATTAACGACAAAACTTGATTTTAATCTAATTTCTCTTGATAAAGCCTTAAAAATCAATGAACGCTGCCTGCTCACACGAAAAAGAATGACTCATTGTCACGTTCCGCCTGAACCGAGTGTGCAAGCGAGAGCGCGGAACAAACGATAGAGAGGCACGACCTGCCTAAGTGTTCGCCCCGTGATGCATCTAACCATTCATTGTCACTTGTAATACAAATTAAGTAAAAAGTGTATTCGAATTAATAAAAGCAAATAGATGTAAATTTATTGCAAAAAAGTGAATTTCCAATTAAACTCTGCTTTGTATTATAACTTTGTAAATAATGATTATTCTGCAATAATCAGTGATAATTCAATTCAAATCATAAAAGACTACGATCTTTATTTTTTACTTAATTTCTTTGACCTACTTATGGACAAATGATATAAAATACAAACATATCTTAACATTTTAACTGGAGTTAATATTAGTTAAGCAGAAGAAGAAGAAGATATAACATTTATTTAATTTTATTTGTGTTATGAAAGGATAACACAAATAAAATTAAATAAATGTTATATCTTCTTCTTCTGCTTAACTAATATTAACTCCAGTTAAAATGTTAAGATACGTTTTGATTAGGCATAATGATAAACAAAGTGGTAAACAAAAAAAACTTCGGTGTGGCTGTGTTATGGACACGGCCGCTTGTTGTACGTGAATACGTTTAAATAGCTAGTAACGTTACGTTTATATAATGTTTTAATAAAAAAATATTACCAAATTATATATTTTAATAATATTTTTTAAAATTATACACCATATAATTGACTGCACACCTTTTTTTAAATAATTTTTATTATATACAATCGATAGTTCCTGACGATAGCTGACGAAAAAATTAAACAAACTTCGTAGCTTCCCTGAGTAATCATCAATAGAACTGGAAACTTTAAGCTTTTCTCGCTGTGTGAAATAAACAATTGTCTTTTGTTTTTACTAAAAAAATTTTTTTAGCTAAAGCTAAAGCTAAAAAAAATTTTTTAGCAGCGTAAACGCTGCTACGCTATTACATAAATCAGGATAGCCTTAGAGAACTTAATTTTGAGACACACTGTTTACCATTTTCCGCCCTCTTAAATAGAGTTAACGAGAAAATGAAAAAATATTCTCCCAGTGGAAATCGAACCCACAGCTGCACGTTTAAAGTCGTGTCAATATTAGCCTAATGAAACATGTACAAGGAAACAACAAAACTATTTTGATCAATTAGTACATATTTCATATTTGTTTTACAATGAAATGACTTAATAAATCTTAACAAGAGATTAATCGGAGTTTTAATGACAATATTAATAAGTTATTGTATGGTACAATAAATATATATTTGAATACAATGGCGTATTCAAATTTAAAAAATATATTTTTTAAATATACTTCTGGGGCTTACTATACGATTTTTTTTAATTACTCTCCAAATTCTTACACCATCGCGTCGTCTCCGTACTGCCTGCCACCCTAAACAGTACTATCCTGACCATTCGGGTTCCTGGGTCAGTTTAACTGTCCAGTATGGCATATTTTTTTTTTCAAATTTTAAATTTTACAATATTTGGTTTTTCAAGGGCGTTTCAACAAATATCTAAAAAGCTGGCAACGTATTTATAATTCCCCCAATACTGTATATGTTTATAGGTAGCGGTAATCATTTAACATTATGTGACCCGCTAGCTTGTTTGCCTGCTCTTAATTTATAAAAAAGGGACTTTTTAACTTTTCTACCAAGTACAATGGTTATGCGTTCGATTCTCATTCGGGGTACTGGATTTTTTCTTTTCCCCATTCTGGTAAGGCAAAGTGCGCCGTTAAGTTCCGCCACCGAATATGCAATGGATTGAATTCGATCTTAACACTAGGTTCTTCCTAGAAAAAAAACAAACAGCCAAAAAAAAAGAAATAATAATATATCAAATTGACAGACACTTCCATTTTAATTATCCATATACATTTTTATATATAAAATGAACGTATTCTAGTCCCAGTAATGACAAGGTCGCGTGGCCGCACAGTCCACAGCTGCTTTATTACGACAAACAAACAAACCAACCAACAATTTCTTAAACATTGCGCAAAAACTATTAACACAAGATCCTAGATATTCTAATTGCGAATACATATTTCATATCTATATACCGTTTCAAGTCACTTTCTGCTGGTGAACGTTATAACCGGTACGGGAAATATCGAATTTCCGACATTTTCGATATAAATATGTATAAACAAGCTTGTACACGCGGCTTCGTCCTTATTGTCGATTAATAACTAGAAGTTGTGTGTGAGTTATATCAAAGCCACTAACTTGAAAAGCCTGTATTTTTGTAGCCTTCGTCGAAAAATGGTACCAACACAATTAACAATTACACAATTTAATTTTAAAATAGACATTGGAAAGAGGAACATATTATGCCTTTTTTAAAAAAGAAAAGCTAAAAACATAACTTTTTTTGCTCGTTTGTTCGTTTGTTTTACAGTAATGTACGACAGAAATATGTTTCGAAGAAAGTAGAATTAAGTACTTAGGTCTACCTGTAAATTGCAAAAGATAATGATTAGAAAATACATAGATACTATATTACAACGTTACATTTTTTGTAACGTTTCTAAATAAGTATTTTTCTTTCTAAAGTGCGAAATAACACTTTAAAAATGTTTAAAATATTTTCTGTTTATTTTCTAAATAAAGAAAATATAACGAAACCTAAACTAAAATACATTTTTCCTAACATATTCCAATAAAAAAATACCCACAAAACACTAGTACTAAAATAGTAAACACATACTCGTAATACAGCTTACATAAAAGCAATCGACGGTGGCTATAAATAAGAAGGTTCCCTAACAAAGTTTAGCGTGTGCACGTCACATCTCACTGGGTCCAGACCATAAATATACATTGGAATGAAGCTACAAATCTTGGTCCAGAACGGTCTAGGCATTAGGCATACCGTCTGACACACGTATCAATAACATATGGAGCGACGCGTTCTGTTTAATATATACCCTTTTATAGATGTTTAAGAGGCTGTTGTGGTGTTGTAGTATCTGGGTATATATGTTGGTTATAGGTTCGGTTCCTCGAGGAAATTTTTACAATAGTAGTTAAATTATTTTTAAAAATTAAAATCTAATGTAATTCTTTACTATGGAAAGGAATTCTCTTTTGAATAAGTGTGTGGCCGGTCGTGGCGCAGGGCCACAAATTGTGACTGTAAACGCGACTGGTTGTGGATTCGATCCCCACTCGAGGAAATGAAATATTTAATTTAACATTTATATTTTCATTCTATATATATATATATATATATATATATATATATATATATATATATATATATATATATCGCTCTAGTCTCGAGGCAAAGTGCGGCGTTGAGTTCCGCCACTTAGCACGCAATGCCTCCTCTTAACACTAGGTCCCTCTGCCTATCCTGCTGTATGCGGGATACAGCGTGAAGCTGATATTTAGTTATTCGACTTGCAAGAATGCTTTACATTCTAGATCCTAAAACTCAACAGCCCCAAACTTCCACACTAAAATCCAATATAAAAAAAAGAAATATATAACACAAAATTGTCAAGAAAAACGCGGTGTTCAGCGACATGACTCACAAAGTCTACAATATTGTAATCAAGTTAGACAGTTCTATCAATAACATATGTATGTAGTATGTATGGGCGATGTATGGGCGAGGCCACGCGAGTCATGTCCAATTTAAAATTCACCGTGCATGTTTATTTAAATGTAGTTTGTCATTTATATTTTGCGAAAGTATGGATTGTGTTTCTTTGTTATAATAGAATAAGTTATATCGGTCTAACACGCAATGCCATCAGAATCGGGAAACGGAGTATCTCGTCACTAGATTTTCCTATGATTACTCTGATATATGCGGGATAGAGCGTGAAGCTAAAAAAAAAGTTCTATTACTTCACGCTTTTTAGCACATAGCGGATAGGTAGAAAAACTTAGTTTTACCTTAAACTCAGCCCAAATACTAAGACATTGCATGTTGAGTGGCCGAAGCTGAACACCGCGCTTTATCTACGAGAGTGAGGAAATAAATAAAATAAAAATAAATCAGCTTTACGCTGTATCCCGCACACAGCAGGATAGGCAGAGGGAACCTAATGTTAAGACACTTCGTTCAGTTCTGGAGGCATTGCGTGCTGAGTGGCCTACGCCGCGCTTTACCTCGAAAGCAGAACGAGGAAATGAAAATATAAATGTAAATAAATATTTCATCTCCTCGAGTGGGGATCGAACTCACAACCAGTCGATTTTACAGTCACACTTTGTGCCTCTGTGCCTCAACTGACCGTGACAAAGGCCGTCGTGGTGTAGGAGCGGAACTGTAAGCCTGGTGGTTGTGGGTTCGAATCCCACTTAGAATGACATATTTAACATTTTCATTTCCCCTTAACGAGGCAAAGCGCGGCGTTAATAACACAATAACTATACTAAAACAATTTTAAGTAAACATCTTACAACACCATATAAACTCCATTATTTAACCGTACAGGTAACTCTAATCGAATGATGCGGGTACGTAATTAATAGCGTGCGCCTATCAGAAGTGGTGTGTCACAGTGTCAACATTTACCCCTTTGTGGTGCAACGCGCACTACTGTGCGTACTGGGGCTCAGTGATTGATCTTGGCGATATTATTAACTGAGTTAGTAAGTTCAAATATGAAAATGGAGATTTAAATTTAAATGTGTATTGTTTTGGAATAGCGAATATTAAATTTAAATTAAAAAATCGGATAAGTACGAGTCGGATTTGCTCGAGGGTTCTGTACTAATTTCGGGATTCGTTAAAGACAACTACGAGAAGTACAATTTATAAAGGTTGACAAATTAAAATTTGCAGACGTATGTATTTATTTGGTATGAAATGAACAATAAATATAAGTTTGTATTTATTGTTTGTTCTCTATGAAACTGAATAAATTTGGACTTTTCAGAATATTTCCTTTATTTGTACTTTAAATCCTCATTTCGTGTCAAATTTAATAACTGTTCACACGAAGTAAATACCTTATAGTTTTTTTATTAAACGGCGAATGTGATTATATTGACAAAATTTGATTTTTTCTGTGCTCTAAGGAACCGTAGATTAATTTCAGTTTAATTTCTTTACATGATCTTGAGATAAATGATCTTGTCAGACGGACACAAGGACATCAAAGTGATTCTATAACGGTTCCGTTTGAGGAGATTTTTCCTTTCAGGTACGAAACCCTAAAAATTAGATAGTATTAATTTAAATAGACTTGGTATACAACAAACGCACGAAATAGGCAAGAATGAAAGAAATGAGGAGATGCCTTTGCCCAACAATGGGCATCAGCCATTATGCCCACATTACAAGCTAGTATAATAATAAAAAAAATAAGAATCGAACTCACAACCGTTAGCTCACAGCGTTTAAATTCACATGATATACGCACGATGTCCTCACAGATTCCTTTAAATTTCTTGACTTATTTGAAGTTTGAACAGTAAACAGGTACTATTTAGTTTCCTCCATTAGCCCACGCACTGCTACCGAAGGCCTTACACTTAATTAAGGTATTAGTTGGCCAGAACGAGATGACTGATACAGGGTGTTCCGTGCGTCCTAACGTTCTGTTACGTACGATTGGATCATGTACACTTGGAGACTATAGTAGTATTTACTGTTTAGTAATACTGTACTTCCTGGGTATTAGTGTTTCTTAGTTTTAGTTTATATTAAATTGCCTTACTTGTTTGCGTTGTTATTATAAATCGTACGTAAAAGTACATAATAAATTACAGCTTCACGCTGTATCCCGCACACAGCAGGGCAGGCAGAGGGAACCTAGTGTTAAGACACTCCGTTCCCCACTTTCTACCGAGTTCTGGAGGCATTGCGTGTTCAGCGGCAGAACTCAACGCCGCGCTTAGCTTCGACACAAGAGCGAAGAAATGGAAATATAAATTTAAGTAAATTTTTCATCTCCTCGAGTGGGGATCGAACCCATAACCAGTCGGTTTTACAGTCACACTTTAGGCCACTGCGCCACGACTGGCCTCTAATAAATTACATTCCTTTTTTTTCCATTCTTTTATTGAATTAATCTAGAATGAAGATTTTTTTTATCGATCATAAATAAAAATTGCTTTGGCATTTAGAACAATAAAAAAAACCTATTTTAAAAAAAATGTAGGCATAAATCTACCTGAACATTAAAAAAAATCTATAAATCTACTTTGACCATTACTTAAAATCATATGCAATTATCTATTAAATTGCACAAAAGCTATTTCTGAACTGATAACACTGACACCTATCACGGCGTGTTTCACGCGTGAGCTTGTTCCGCGTAACTGTAGCTACTGGCTGACAGTGAGATACAAGCCTATATATTTTATACTTTAAAATAAATAGACTATCGTGGTGCAGTGGATCAGTGTTAGGCTATAAAGGTGACGGTTACACGTTCGTTTAGTTGGAATCATTTTATTTTTAATAATTTTCCAAAGTTCCTCCACCACTGGCTTAGATTAGGTTAGCTTATATATATACGATGTTCTTTTCTTTCTTTTCTTTTCTTCACACACTAACAATATATCTAATATGATAGACAGGATTTAATATCATGACGTCAAGGCGGAACTGAACCCCGCTCTTTATCTTGTTTCCAAAGTGAGAAAATATAATACTTCATTTCCCCGAGGCTTGATCGAATCCACGACTACTTTTGTGTCTGTAAGCGCTACGTTTACAGACACATAAAAAAAAATTCACTCTCGATCAGTGCAATTAGTGAAACTAAAAAAAATGTACTAAAATTATTATTATTATTTAAATTATTATAATAACAATATTATTATTTTTATTATTATATTAATAAAACATATCATACAACAAGTTCTATTAATCAGCGTTCACGTGTCCCGCAACCAATAACTTCGCCTGATTCAGCTCCCGTTACCAGCCCGTCCCACGCGTGTCCAGGCCCGGGCACCGTAATGTAACCGCAATCGGGGTGTTCCGGGTATGTCAGATTTAGAACTAATGAAGGTCTGCATGTAGAAAATGTGGATGTTGGTGGAAGTTGTCTTTTTTGTTTTTTAATATATTGGATATTAGTTTATAATAGTATTGTATTATAGGTGAAGAGTTTGTTTGGTAAATCGCTAATCTCAGGAATGTCTCTATCATAATCATAATTAATTTATTGAAGTCTATAATGTATACTTTAGAATGTATATAAAATAAATAAATCAGCTTCACGCTGTATCCCGCACACAGTAGGGTAGGCAGAGGGAACGTAATGTTAGGACACTAGGCATTGCGTGTTGAGTGGCGGAACTCAACGCCGCGCTTTGCTTCGACACCAGATCGAAGAAATTAAAATATACCTGTAAGTAAATATTTTACTTCCTAGAGAGGGGATAGAACCCATAACCAACCGATTTTATAATCACACTTTGTATTCCTGCGCCACGACTGGCCTCTCTGTAAAAGTAAAAGAAATGTATTTAATATTTTTATTTTCCTCGCTCTGGAAGTCAAATCGAGGCGTTGAGTTCCGCCACTCGACATAATTTTGACTGCAGAATTCGACGGAAAGTAGCGAACGGCAGTGTCTTAATAGGAACGGCGTGTCTTAAAACTTCCAGATTCCCTGCCTGCATATACTATCTATCTATCTATGAAGGATACAGCGTGAAGCTATACAGGCGTTAGAGTGCAAAGAAATTAAAAATTGTCACCGAAAACTCGATCAAAATAAGAAAATATACAACTTACTTCTCTTCTCCTGGTCGGTTTCCAGGAGGCGCGGGTTCGAGTCCCGCTACGTTCAAATTTTTATACATTTTCTAAATAAGTATTTTTCTTTCCTAAGTGTGGATTAACACTTTAAAAATTGTTAAAAATATAAAACTTACATAGGTTAGATCGTATAATGTATAACTATTATAAATACGTAGGAAGATAACGGGAGCCAAATCGAGTGATTCGTGCACACTAGTGCCTACGTAAGGACGTTGATTTATTGTTATTACTAATATATATCGATATTATGCTTGTATGACCCATAAACGTTTTGCGAGATTTCACTCAACTAAGATATTTGTAGAGCGTTTTTGGTTGCATCAGCTAGTTATCAGAGATCACGATGCTTATCATTTTGGAAGTTTCATATTTCTGTATTTCAAAACGCGTATAGAGATGTCCTTTTCTATCTTATTATTCGTGTAGGATATTCTAGCTAATATGTCTAGGTACTCATAATATAGTTAGTTATATGTTTTTAGACGAGACGAAACCCGTTTTGCACCTGCTTGTCGCGGTGTTCCCAAAAAAGGCACTGGAGTGTTAAGATGTCTCGTTTTTCGAAATGATACGTAAGCAAAATCATAGTAAGCAAAAAAAGATTTCGTTACAAAACATCCAATACTACTGAAATTTTAAATAGTAATCTTCTATATATATAAAAGGACTTGTGCTGACTGACTGAGGTAAGACGCACGCACAGCCGTAACCGCTGATGGTAGAAACGTGAAATTTGGGCAGCTGTTTACTTTCATATTCTGGACATCCACTAAGAAGGGATTTTGAAAAATTTTAATCCTAAAGGGATGAAATAGGGGTTGAAAGTTTGTATGGATGTTTTTTCAAATTGGCACCGATTCTTATAAAATTTAAAATCCAGACTCTTAAAAATATTTCGTTGAACACGTGTTTCATGGTTTTTAAGAATTCACCCCCTAAGGGTTCAAATAAGGGGTTGAAAGATCATATAGAAAAATCTTTAAATCGCCACCGATTTTTATAAAAATTTAAATTCAGACTGTTAAAAATATTTTATTGAACACGTGTTTCGTGGTTTTTTTAGAATTCACTTCTCATAAGCGGGCGAAGCCGCGCGCGCCCTCTAGTGATCTATAAACGTCTCCACTTATCTAACAAGAGAGGAAATGATCAGAGAAAAAAAAGGATACCAAACATGATAGATATACCTATATTTTTACTTCTCTTCTCCACTTTACCATACAAAAATATTTGTAAAAACAAAAACCCCGACTGCATAAAACTAAAAAAAAATAAACAAGTCCAATAGTTTATTAGGATTAACAGTCGGGACCTCTTTAAATTATGCGGGGTTCCTGGTAAAGATTTTATTGATTGAAGAATTACTTATAGGTCCCGACTGTTAATCCTAATAAACTATTGGACTTGTTTATTTTCTTTTTAGTTTGATGCAGTCGGGGTTTTTGTTTTTACAAATATTTTTTATTTTTCACTTTTTTGTTAGAATTCATTATGGTAATCATAATCATGATATACCTTTTTGAAATCTTCGTAATAAGCTCTTAAATTTGAGATCCATATTGTGGTATTCGAAACGAAAAAAATTTTTTTTCACTAAGTTGAATGGCGTCCCACAGCCGCCATGATTGTTTTTATTTAACGTCACCTGTCTAAGAACACTTGGGCTGCTAATATGAATATAACGATACCTCAATTGTGTAAAACTGTTCGGCGGTTCTAGAGATATGAGGTAATAAAGAATAATACATACATACAAGATACGCGCGAAAAACATAACCCTTCCTTAGCAGTCGGGAAAAACAAAACAACCAAATCTAGAATTCAAACAATAACTATACAATAGTAATTTGAAACATACGATTCTTACAAATTTCTCAAGAGCAATGTTCTATTAATATCAAAAACATGTAATAATCAAAATATATAATATCGAATACACAGTACGTACGAGTACCACAAAGCAAACCGGCGAAGTAGGCTGCCTCCCACTCGAGTGACATATGTACGTTCGTTATATCAAATCGCATTGTTATTTTCTCTCAAATTACAATCATAACTAAGAAATATTGCTAAATTTATAATATCCTTTGCTTAGATTGCTTCATGAGGTAGTTATAAACTATCGTATATTTATTATATATTATATATAACTATCTTATTTTAATCTTGTTTTGTCTTATAATGTTGATGCCATCGTGGCGCAGTGGCAAGATGGCATGGGAACGGTGTTAACACTAGGTTCCTAGCTTCACACTCTCTACTCTGTTTTCATTTTATCAAAAAAAAATTGAAATAAGAAACACGTTAAAAAATATACTAGCACAAAACTTATGGTACGATAATAAAACACTTTGGACCACTTTAATGATATAAAGCGCGGCGTTAAGTTCCGCCTCTAGAATGGAATGTCTTAATGTTAAATAACATTTACATAATTCTATATGCAGGATAACACACGAATTTGGAAACTAAAATGCTCATCAGGTCATACAACGATGAGCCGTTATCTGACATTCGGTTTTTCACTTTATGTATGCTTAACGGAAGTGTAGGAACCTAATTTAAAATTAGTAAATTAAAAAAAAAGAAATCGTCCCATAACGTATATAAGGCCAATTTTAATACACATAAAAAAAATAACAAGATATATTCCACCCGATTGTAACGAGGCACGCGATCATTCCTTTGTATCTCGTCGTTCCACGTCATACAGCTCATACATTGCAGTGGCTCGTCCAGGTGCGGCCAACTAGTGGTAGATTTTACTAATACTGTCTTTTTTGTCAGCTTCACGCTGTATCCCGCACACAGCAGGGTAGAAAGAGGGAACCTAGTCTTAAGACACTGCGTTCCCCACTTTCTGCCGAATTCTGAAGGCATTGCGTGTTGAGTGGCAGAACTCAATGCCGCGCTTAACCTCGACACCAGAGCGAAGAAATGGAAATATAAATTTAAGTAAATATTTCATCTCCTCGAGTGGGGATCGAAACCGCAACCAGTCGCCTTTACAGTCACATCTCGTGCCGCTGCGCCACGACTGGCCTTTATTTTGTTTTTTTAATAATAAACTAAATCAGTAGAATATTTTTGGCCCTGGTTGGGCCATAGATTCGATTTCGACGATTTTTTTTTGTTATTGTTTTACCCTAGAAACCTCTTCTCAAGATATTTTTGAAGATATCCCCAATGTGCTTCTCAATGTACATACAAAAAATGGCCTTTTTTTCCTTCTCCATATAATAAAAGGTTCTGTGCCCCTGTCGCAAGCTATAGTTATTAATATCAGTATTTGTATTCATAGAACATTCGTGATATAGACTGATGGAGGTTTTGCTTATTGGACGGGTTAATTGCTTCAGTAATTGTTGGGATGTGTGACTGGAATCTCAAGTAGCAGTGCTCGTAATGTCATAAAATATTTTTATTGAGCTAACTGAAGAAGATTAACTATTTAAAAATATATAAATTAACATACAAAGGTAGCTTCTCACATAGCAGGATAGGCAGATATCATTGGGATAACAGATTCTAGTGTTAGGACACTCCATACCCCACTCTCCGTAAAATTTTCAAATTATTGCGTGTGGCGGAAATGAACGTTACACTTTTTCTATATGAATAAGTTGTAACAAACGTATAAGAATTTTGACGTAGTTTGATGGGCTTAGTGTTCTGAGCGCTTGGATTTGGTTTCCAAGTGGATAGGGAAAGACGCGGGTTCAAATCCCTCTCTGTAAAATATTTTTAACCTTTTCTAAAGTATTTGTCTAACTTTAGTGTGAAATAATACTTTAAAAATATAACATAAGACAATCTATTTATTTGTATATCTGTATCCCCCACATAGCAGAGTAAGCAGAGTAAATTTGGAAACCTAGTACTAAGTCACTCACGTTATCCTCTTTCTACGAAACTCTTAAGGCAATCGTCTTGTTCAGACAAGAACAAAACCGCGCTTTGCCTCGTTACCAGTCCAAGAAAATTAAACCATAAAATATTTCAATCCCCCAAGAGAGAATCAAACCCAGAACCGTTGCTCTTACAGACACTCCCTTGTGCCACTAGGCCACAACGGCCTCCATAATATTTACTTTATAATAATAAGAAATAAGTTTCAATTACAGACATATGTATGTATGTATGTATGTATGTATGTATGTATGTATGTATGTATGTATGTATGTATGTACTAGTAGTTACTATTACGCTATGCTAGCGCCGGCGCAGGCACGCGATCGCGTAGATTAATAACCTGATGAGGCATTCGTTAAAGTGATTTTGCTCTTTAAATGTAATTTCATTAATATTTATGAGATT
>DWQW01009878.1:0-12594 GCA_018249695.1 Heliconius erato demophoon | reverse complement strand
CTTTTTAGGCACAACAGCACTTAATACTTGAGGTAAATCGGAGCAATCACGCTTAAGGGCTGATCGTAAAGGATTATGATACTTGCATATTAGATTTTGTAATTAATTGAAGTGTTCTCTAGAAAAACACTTTATTTTGTGTTATAATAATAATAAAAATATAAAATTACTACAACCATAATTTTGTTTATATTTTAGTGGTTCATTTCCTTATTTCTTTTCCTTAAAATATAGTAATAAACTAATTGTACTAATTACTAATAACTGGTAATATTATATACTTAGCTGAAGAGTCTGTTTGGTTAAAAGCGCTAATCTCAAAAACTAATATCTCGAATTGAAAAAAATGCTGATCAGCTTCATACTGTATCCCGCACACAGCAGAGTGGGCAGTGGGAACCTAGTGTTAAGACACTATGTTGTTACCTAAACGAAAAAATAGAAATATCCCATTCACGAGTATAGAAATAGAACCCAGACCACCCAGTCAGATGCTGATCCGCTGCGCCACGATGACATATAATGTTACCTTAAATATATTTGAGACTGTAAATGGCAAAGAGCATTTAATATACACGAACAAACAAACCCGTAGGAAGCAAGCGCACACTCAAATTAATTATGAATAGAATGCAATTTTGTCTCCTACTAATGATTTACGATTTTTTTCTTGTAGTTTTACGAAAATCTGTATGTTTTGTATAATGACGCAGCGATATAGTTTATGACTGTAAGCATGACGGTTGTGGCTTCAATTTCAACTTAGGATAATTCATTTTCATTTTCTCTCTCTGGTAAGTACTCAAAGCGCGGCGTTGTGTTCCATCACTCAACACGTAACTTTAGGCACGTGTTGAGCGTGTAAGTTGAAAATTAAACGTATAATATAAAAGGAAAAGTAAAGAAAGCAGGGAAGTGGTCTTAAGACTAGATTTATTCTGCCTACTCTGCTAACTGAAATTGCTTTTTTTATTTCACATTGCGTATAAAATTCAAACTTTACGATGTCAAATAATGGAAAAACATTTAAGATATCTGTGATCGAACTTCAAAGGAAATAGACAAAAGGACTCTCTCATATTTGAGTGAGTCAACATTTGTTATCAAACATGATATTTACATATGGACAGGCTTTATTTATTTTCTATCATTAAATATACTTTACGAGTATATGAGTGATCTGTTCTATGTAGATTGAAAAAGAAACATAGCGGCGTTGAGTTCGAAAATTATGCCCCTCCATCAAGTTCCTCCTGTTGACTCATCTATATTCGGGTGAAAGCGTGATTCCCAATTTTACTGATCATAAAAATAGCAAATATTTATAATATAAAATAGCAAGGTACAGGGAACCTTCTCTTAAGAAGGGAACGTTCCAGTAACGGACGTGTTGAGAGCGGATAACAACGTCACCTTCTATCTTTTTATCAGGGCGAGGAAATGAAAATAACTAATAAATTATTTCAAGCAAATGGCACTAAAGGGGAATAAAACCTACAATTGTCGCGTTACAGGCAGATGCTACGTAATTCTCAATATTTAACCTAAATTTTATCTTTACACATGCAAACATACATCTTATCACATGATTTACACACATAATTCGTATATATTTACCTACATATAGGTAACAATTTCTAGAGCGTAACAGAACTCGTTAGAGCGAATATCAGCGAATATGCTATGAGAATTAAATTAATTACACAGTACTGCATGTCCTCTTTGTGTTAGATACATATGGCAAATATAGTATTGATATGAACGGCTTTGCGACGGTTGTGGGTTCGACCCGCTTGAGGGTATGTTAGAGAAAAATAATTAAATTTGTTTACAGTATATGTATACTAATATCCACGTTCGATTATAAGCGCCATAATTTTATCTTCAATGAAAATAGAAAAATAAATATAATTTAAATAATATCCGCACCTGACCGTTAGTTGGGTGGTTGTGGGTTCTATTATCATTCAGGTGTGTAATTTATTGATTATTTATGTAAATTATATTAAAATCTTTTCGAGAACATGTAGTTCTAAAACAGGATTTAACCAAAGTGCCTGAATTGTATGCTTACGTAGAACCAGTCTAAATGATTCACAATTGCATTACGAACTGTTTTAGTACATTTACTTTCAACTTGGTTTGATTGAGCAATAGTAGTGTTAATAGAAAGAAAAAACGTTATTTAAACTTTACTACGAACGCTACATTGCATGAGTGGCGGAAAACAACACCGCACTTTGCCTTGTTACTAGAGCGAGGAAATAAAAATAAATCGAACCTACAGTCTTTATATTTACAGTCAGTTGCTGTGCCGCTGGGCTCGACGGCTTCCTGAGCTATAATTAAATATAATATTAATTATAATCAGCTTAATTATAATTCAGCAAAATATTCATTATTTATATAATTTTATTATGTCCGTAACAGAACACACAGTCTCACTAAACCCTTTTACAAGTGCCTACGCTTAAAAATTTAAATTATCCAAATTTAATTAAGCAGAAATTATAATAAAATATGGTATTTACCCTCCATATTTTATACTTAAAAAAAAATAAAATATGGAGGGTAAATACCATATCTATACTTAATGCAAATTATACTTAAAAAATATTGAAACTAGTCGTGGCGCAGGGGCACAAAGAGCAACTGTAAACGGGATCGATCTCCAGTTGAAGAAACGAAATACGTATTTAAATTTATATTTTAATTTTCTCACTCTGGTATCGACGTCGGAGTGTCTTAACACTAGATACCCTCTGCCCACCCTGCTGTGTGTGAGATACAACGTGAAGCTGATTTTAATTTATATAATCCCCCCGAAGCTAAAATTGAACTCACAACCATTATACTTATAGTCAGATTTTGACCGCAAGTAAATATAATATATGTTATATTATATTTATATTGAAATAAATCCTATGTACTATAATAAAAATATAAGCAGGTATAAAGGCCTCTCAGATGTACTCCGAAACGACTTTCGGATTGGTCTTGTCAAATTATGAATATCTCTAAATCGGATTCAGAATAAGTAGAGTTGAAGTCGCTTAAAACTTTTGTCGTTCTTTATTCATGGCTGTAATCTTTTTTCCAATATTTTCGCTTGCCAAGTAAAAGTCATGATCGGAAAGTTGATTTAAAGATTGTATAGAACACTAGTTGTCGCCCGTAACTCTGTTTGTGCGGACTGTAAGTTTTACGCCGTATCCTGCACATAGCAGGATAGGCAGAGGGAATTTGGGAACCTGGTGTGAAGACACTCTGCTGCCTAATAATACATTTCTTTTCCCCACTTTCCGCGAGACTCTGGAGGCATTACGTGTTGAGAGTCGGAACTCAACACCGCGTTTTGCCTAGTTACTGGAATGAGAAAATAAAAATGGTAAATATTTAATTTTCCCGAGTAAAAATGCAATCCACTACCGACGCGATTACACGGCACGATTACGTGGGACACTTGTGGGGCACAAGCGTGACATCCTCATATATTTTAAATATAAATGTTCCCCTAAAGAAGACTCGAACTCGTAACAATCGCCTTTAATCAGATAATTTGTAACTCAACCACAACAGAAACATGAAATATAGTTAAGACTGTGGTGTTATAGAACTAAATTTCATACTTGTTGAATTCAATTTAGTGAGATACCTCGAAAATTTTAGTTTAATTAATTTATAAGTTAAAATCTTACTTACAGTAGTCGAGTTTGTTGTCTCTAAATACTAAACTTGGACCAACAAGTTGCAGCGAAAGCTTTGTTACCAACTTAACATTCATTTTAAAGGATGCACTTTACTGAACTGAAATAGAAGGTCTTTGCGTGTAATTATATTTAATTTGGGACATAAAAAATCCAATTTTCGTCTTTTTCTACAGGAATCGGAACAAATCATCGTTTAGTGCCCCCTTACATTCCCTAACCACATGTCGAAATTCAACTTTCTAAGTCATATTTTGAAAATATAGTAATTTAATATATGTATATATACATTTGTTACTTTTTATTACTGGATAATGAAATTTGAAAAAGTGCATACTACAGTCACTCGTGACTTCAAACCCCTATAACTCCTTAACTAAACACTCTTCTATATAAAAATATTACGTTATCATAACAAAGTAATAAATATAGGTTTAATACGTTGAAAAATAACCAAAATGGTAAACATTGAATTTTTGCTTTGCGTGGTATATTTGCCCGAAACAGTAATTTCTCTCTGATTATATTGCAATTGCATGAAAATTGAGAAGTTTATAAAAAATCTAGCGATACTTAATAAAGTATACATTAATTATAAACTTAATACATATGAATATGTAAATATAGTAATAGAAAATTATTTCCTCTCAACAAATTTCACAGACCTATAAAATCAACATGGTTTTCCAAGTAGTAGGTACAGTATAGCGCGCCGCATGTGACAATTGAGAAATTAATAACCCACACCGACGGCGCTCAGTGATACTGTTTGAACGTACGGGCGATGGTTGTGGGATCGATTCCTATTTGACTAAATAAAAAAAACCTTGTTGCTCTAATTATAGCCACCTAACATCTCGCGATATGTTTAAGGCAACTGTAGAAACAAAAATTAGAAAATTGCGTAAAATAAAAAACAAACTTTTTAATAATCAAATATGTAAGCAACAGTCGAGATCAGAGTCTGGAAATAACGCACTAGATATATATTTTTTTGTAATTATCATCTTTATGAAGCAAGAGTGAGTCATAAGAGACACAAAGGGAGACCTCGGTTAACACAATATCGATGATACAGGAGAAAAATCAGGTAAAAATCATGAGGACCCCCGGAGGGTATGTGGTTTGATGACAGTGGACGAGGTGAAAGAGGTATTCAAAGACTGTAGCGTTTAACACTCCGTTGTCTATGGCTATCAAACTAAAGATAAAAAGAGAATTTTAAAGAAAAAATATATTATATTGCAGTAAGTTTGAATTTACTTATGTTGTCGAGTGTACAAGATCTCGTATTTACGTTCTTTGCCACATCTAAATAAGATTCTGCGAGCTCTCTCTTCATATCGTAATAATTTTAGAGGTGGTTTATTTAATATATTTTTATATTACTTATATGTGGTAAGTAGTGTAATATGAGGCCGTTGTACCGCTACAGCACATTGTTTAACTGTAAATGTGACTGTTATGGGTTCGAATCCAATCGGTCAAATAAATTATGTTCATTTTCTTGTTTTGATGAAAAAGCAAGACGTTGTGTTGACGTCCGCCACTTAACTGAGGCAATATCTCGAAAGCCCCTTAACACTATGTTTCGTATGTCTGTCTGCCTTGCAATATTTGGGAAAAAGCGTGAAGCTGATTTAGTATTAGTTGAATTCAAGAAATGACACCTTGTATATACATTTTTTCACTCTGATTAGCGAAGAAATGAAAATCATGTATTCCCTCAAGGAAAATCGAACTCACAACCTTTGCGCTTACAGTCAGACAGCCTCAAACTAATAGCACTATGATATAAAACAATTCTTACGAAGTGCTCTCATAGTTCACTTTATTGTACTCCATTGTGGTCGTTGCGTATAAAAACATTAAAGTCAGTGGTATTTAATAAATGGATCTTATAGCTCTCTCTATTCTTCTACTTTACAATAGAATGTCAAGAATTCCTCATTTAGGTATATATAAGTTATGATGTGGCCGTAGTGGCACAGTGGCACAAGCGAGCGATTGTATATGCGTCAATATTGCGCTTGATTCAAATTCAAGAAAATAAAATATTTAATATTTCCAATTCTTCGCATGGTCACGGGGCACAGCGCAGTGTTGAGTTCCACCACTCAACGAGCATCAACAACTCAAGAATTCGACGGAAAGTTGGGAACGGAAACGTCTTAATGGGAATCGAGTGTCTTTATACTAAAACAAAAGAAAAATAAACGATGTATATATATGTCGTGGCGCTGCGTAAAATCTACGTATGAACGTAAGCGTGATAGTTGTGGATTCGATTCCCACTTGTAGTAACGATAATAACTTAACTATATTTTATCTGAGACTTCTCTCGCATTGTTAAATATATAAGCTATAACGTTGCTAGATGAATTTACTATAATACACATTCATAATACATAATACATTTTCAATTCGAGCTAGTAGTTCTTGAGATAAGCGCGCTCAACCAAGCAAACTTTCTACGTTTAAATAATAGTAAGTATTGATCTACTTATAAAGAAATTACGAGATGAGTACAGCTAAAAATAAATTACAGTCTTTCCTAAGAGTTCACAGTCAACTACTGTGCCACTACTATCAACAATATAGTTTTTTTTTCACTTAGTAGGTTATACAATATTCACTGTTTCTTTTGTTTGACGTTTTTCCTGTTATCTATAAGAAGATTATTGCTATGACATGACTTGAGAAAGTAGTCGATGTGAGCTATTGTTTTTTATTTGTAATCAAATTTACTTTTGTAAATATATCTGTCAGGCAAAAGATTGGGGGTTCGATTCCCACTCGGGGAAATTAAATATTTTAGTTCCGCCACTCAACATGCAAGGCCTCAACGAATTGTGAACTAAAAAAAGTTAAACGGTACTTCGTTCTCGTCCAACTTCTTACCACTTTAACACTAGGTTTTTCTCTATCTGCGTGTGCCTGCCTGTATGTAGTTAAATAAAATATAATGTATTGCGTTGCGTTGTATTGCGAAATCGGAAACTGCCCAACATTACTTACTACTATGAGTTCTGTCACACAGTCTAGCCATTTGTGTCATATATCCCGCATATTGCTGGGAAGGCAGAAGAAACCTAGTGTTCAAACACTCTGTTCCGTATATTTTGAATGTGTCATATAATTTTTTTTTTAATGTTTTCTTTGTTAGCACGCAATGTCAGACACAGTAACACAAGGTTCACTCTGCTTTACCTTATCTAAAATATATATATTATTATTTATTTATTTATATTTTAGGCCAGTCGTGGGGCAGGGGCACAAAGTGTATCCGGAAATCGACAGGTTGTGGGTTCGATCCCCACTCGATGAAATGAAATATTTATTCACATTTTTATTTATATTTTCATTTCTTCGCTCTGCTGTCGAGGTATAGCGCGGGATAGAGCGTGAAGTTGATTTGACTTTTGTTTTGATTTGATTTATTTAATCTACAAATATATTCTGTATTTGAAGTGCCATTACGACCTCACCTTCACCTGTAAAGTGTCAGAGGCAGCCACACGAAGATGAGTGACAGTGATTAACGTTTCGTAGTTGCAATGGAATATCGTATTTTGGGGACGATTTTTATTCGTTTTTACTACTACTACCGCATTGCGTCAGAATTGAATATATTATAAATAAAAAATAGCGTTATATATCTATATGGTTATTGAAAATTATATAGTAAAAATAGCTAAACCAAATCAAAAAGGCTAATATAATTGGCCGTTGTGAATATAAAAAATATATTTTTTTGGAAAAATTATTAGTAGTCAAAATTCTCTAGTTTTGTTAGTCGATTTGAAATGAAGAATCTTTTGGATCTTAGCAGCATGTTGTAGAAATAACAATATATCTGAACTAATACTTTCACGTCACATAATATTATACTATTTATATACAGAATGGAAGCGTCTGTGCTCCTTTTATGGGAGCAACATATAGGATATACTATTTCTCGTCATTCTTGACAAATGGCGTTTTATTTTACAACGATAATTTTATGAATTATTTTCTTTGAAAAAATAACTTTTTTATTTTTGGAAAAATCTCATTTAGAGGTATTAATAGAGTAGTTAAAACTGTGGTTTCATTTAAAGTGGTGATGACAAAAACACTGTATATCTAAATTGATTTAATGAATTATTATTACTTTGCTTTGGTAACAACACAAAACTCTGCGTTGAGTTCCGCCACTGAACACACAATACCTCTAAAATTGAACGGTACATGAGCAGCGAAGTGTATTAACACTACGTTTTCTCTAATTCTGCCATATGCGAGATGCAGCGTGAAACTTATAAATGTGTATATAAAACATGTTCACATTTAAATTCGCCTATCAGAATACGTTAAAGAGATTTTTTTTCTCATTACACGCACGTCAAACGAACGCTCATTCATCTGTCATCATATATTTTGATGGAACAAAGAAATATTTCTTTGACATTATTTATCTTGACTGTGGTTACATTTTGAAGATTTTCTGTAAAATATTATTATTATACTCATGGCTTTAAATTATATTTTTCAAGAAATATACAAGTTGCTTTAAGTAATGGTTTAAATAATTATAGAAGTTACATATTATTAATTTAGATAGCTAAAATGTACTAAGCCAAGTCAAAATGTAAAAACAAACATCGTTCCGCACAAAAATCAAACCAAGGACTTTTCTCAAAGATCCCCCGTTTATTTTTTAGCTTCACGCTGTATGGGAATATAAATGTTAAGACATTCCCCATTTTCTATTCAATTTCCGAGACACTACATGCTGAGTTACGAAACTTAATGCTGCGCTTTCTCTTGTCATCATAATGACGAAATGAAACTGATAATTTTCCCAAATTGGAATCTTATCCACAACCGTCGCATTTACAGTCAATCTGCGTGCTGAACCACGTTAGCTTCAATACAATTTGACATATAAATTCTATTACACGCACGATTTTTTTTAAATAACCAACTTCACCGTAATGATATTCTGGTAGCGTCCGCAAAAATACTGAAACGAAACACGATAATAATTCACCTACAGAACTGTCAACTTTTTTCAAGAACAAGGTAAACACATTAGAAGTTGGGGTGAAGTTTGTGTTAACTGTTTTTGTATGCTGAACGCTGATACAGGATATGAAGGATATTGGCAAAATATAGAATTGGAGCTTATGTGTAATATATATATATATCACTTAGTTCTCCATTTTTTGTTGAATTTGTGATGAATGTTTGTCTAATAAAACTAATATTTATTGATTAGATATGATATAAAAGTAAATTAGCTTCACGCTATATCCCGCATACAGCAGGGTAGGCAGAGGGAACCTAGTGTTAAGACACTCCGTTCCCCACTTTCTGCCGAATTCTGGAGGCATTGCGTGTTGAGAGGCAGAACTCAACGCCGCGCTTAACCTCCATACTCACAAATATTTCATCTCCTCGAGTGGGGATCGAACCCACAACCAGTCGGTTTTGCAGTCACACCTCGTGCCGCTGCGCCACGACCGGCCTCACGATATGATATGGTGTTGATATGTTAGTTTAAGATCCATTTTTAATCCATTATTAAATTATGTAAGCTTTTAAAAAATGTATCTAAACTAATAATAATGTACCTAATGTAATAACTCGTATAAACGACAATACGACATAAAAAAATATTTAGTACCTTTATAGTAATTCATGGCTCAGCTCCTGAAAAGAATAATACTATAACAATAAGATTAATAAGCCCGACTACTTATAACTATTGAACTGAAAAACTGATTAAAATCAGTTATACATAGTAATGTTTCATTTGTTTTTCTCTTTTCAGTTCATAACTTTTAAATAGTTATGTCTTTGTTTTTATAATAATACATTTATTTCAGACTTTGTAGTGTTATCATTGAATTTGGTTTATATTTATAAGGTAAAAATTAAAAATAAAAACCCCTTATCTTTTTTCTTTTGCGTTTACAATTTCGCAAATTTATATAGCCTACGTTACTTTTATAATTCTGACGAATTCAACGACACCTCAGCATGTATCAAAAAACGTCCATTCGTTTTTACCGAAGGACGTGCTGTAGAAACATATATACGCACTAAAACCTCACTCTTCTGTGTAGGTGGAGAAATAGACATTTATCAAGATATTTTTTTATATTTTCCTTTAACACATATGAAACTACGGAAGCATCTGATTCTATTTAAAATGGACATTCTTCTTCTTCTTTATTTTTATATAGAACTGTCTCTTGAAATCTTTTGAGTATACGCTGGCTCGTTAGGTTAAAATGTTTCTACTCCTTTTAAAAGTCAAAGGTCTTATTTTCAAAGCACTCTTCCTGCACTTTCAAAGTGGCCTTCGTATTTAAGAAATGGCTGAAAATAGTTTGTGTTGAGTGATTTTAGAATGACGGTACTTTTTAAATTTCGTAGTTTTTACATATTTTAGCATGCATGTATATATACTTAGGGATATATTTTTTATCTTCAGTATGTAAAGTTTTATTCGTATTGAGCAATGATAAGAAAATAAGTGCCTTGAAAAGTGTCAGGGAGTATTAAGAAAGTGCTTCCGAAAATTTCTACAAGGACGGAGAAAAGTGGAGAAAGAAGTATCTTAATATGTACGGAGATAATTTATATTTAACAAACACTTGTTAAGGGAAGTCTGCTAAAATACAAAAGTGAAAAATGCACTTAAATCGGTTAAGCCGATTGTGAGATTACCGTAAACAAACGCGCAGACAAACAGACAAAATAATTTCAAAGCAATTTGGAAAAACGTTGTTTTTGTTTCATTACATTGAAAATGTTCCCAGTAAAAGTTTTTCTCATATATTACATGTACAGTCAGCAATCAGTTACAATTCATTAAAAGTATAGTTTACCAGAGAGAGGAAATGTAAACAATTTATTCTCTCAAATAAGTTACGAACCCACAGCTGTCGCACTTACTTAGTCAGATTTAGTGCAGCTGCGCTCACTGAGCTGCTGCTGCTTGCGCCCAAGACCTTAATTATTTATGAAGCTTTAGGAATTATATAATTATTCTTTCTATATAAAATTTTAATAATGTTAAATTTGTGATTGCTACTCCGGGATATAAATTATTTTTATTTCCTCACTCCCCAAAACGCGACGTTAAGTTCCACCGCTTAAGACGCAATGTCTTGAAATCGAGCGGAAACCAGAAAACGGAATGTCTTAACACTATCCTCTCTGCAAAATCTACTATGCGAAAATACGTGAAGCTGTTTATTTTATTTTCTTAAATTTGCCAATAATATATTTTATTCAAATCGTTCTTTCTTTATTTTGTCCAAATTTTATTTGTTATGACGCTAAGTTGCTACGTTTCTACTTTTATCACAATTTTTACACAAACTATACGTGACATACGAATACGAACATTATCAGAATAAGATATAACATGCGACATGAGAATAGCATCACTTACACATGGGATTTCAAAGAACTACTTGCAACTATTGTAAGACTTTACGTAACGCGTTTAAAAATTTTTTTCTAATGATGTCTGCCGATTTATATAATATTACTATCTTTTACGAAGGTAATGGTTTTCGATGTATGCAGATATAACCATTTCTTTGGAACCTTTTACGGCCCAGCTTGGCATTTTAGTTGAGTTAAGCGTCGTTGGGCTAATTTTTTTGTTATGTTTCTTACTATAACAACATGAATATCCAATGAAAATCTATAAAGAATGTTTCCCGCAAACCAGAGTAAGTATTGGTAACGTAGTCTTAAGACACTTCTATCCCCATGTTACGTCTATTTTTTAAAACATCACGTGTTAAGAGGCAGCTCGACGGCGCTGTACTATTATTGCCTTGATATCAAGACAAAGCACGGTATTAAGCTCTGCACACTTTAATGTGATACTTGCAAAAGATTGATAAAAAGTGGGGCACGGAGTATCTTAACACTAAGTTCCCTCTGACATGCTGCATGCAGGTTACAGTTTATATATAATAATATAGAATTGAAGATAAATTGTTGCTTATTTTATGACAAAACTCAATATAGTACAATATTTAAGTATTATTTCTCCAAATAAGAATGGAATCAATTATCATCACTTTCGGCCAAATATAATTCCTACTGTGATGCACTGGTTTTTGGAGTAATAAAAAGTGTTTATTAACAAAGACATCGAATTATGTCTTTATATACAAAATTTCGAAACTTTCTAACATACGCTCCATACTTCAAGATTACACTCAAAGTTTGAATTTTCATGTT
Organism: Heliconius erato demophoon; assembly: GCA_018249695.1. Lineage (NCBI taxonomy): Eukaryota > Metazoa > Arthropoda > Insecta > Lepidoptera > Nymphalidae > Heliconius > Heliconius erato. The sequence goes on along the minus strand of DWQW01009878.1, from coordinate 634 downwards.
TCAAATACAAATGAAAGTTTTATATTAATGTTCCTTTGTATTGAGAATTACATAAATGTTAACCATTAATTCAAAAGGAATTATGTTAATTTTACATGTATAAACTAAATATATTGTTTCTATATATATGTATATATGCTTATATATTATGACGTCAGTCGTGGCACAGGGGCACAAGCGGAAGTAAACGGAACGGGTGTAGGGGTTTTGATTATCATTCCCTCGTGTACAACACGTGTTGTGTTGTAATACTTCTATGATTCGGTGCAAAGTAGAGAACGGAATGTCTTAGCACCAGATTTATATTTACGTTTTAGCCCGTATATAGCGGGCTAGGCAATGGTCACTTTGTCTTAAGACACTCCGTTAATCACGCAGCTCGTTTCTCGAGACATTACGTTCGCACGTAGAGTGGCGGTGAAGAAATGAATATAACTCATTCTCTCGAGTAGAAATCGAATCTTAAGCCATCGCGTTTGCATACCTATATGTCGCTATATCCATACTTATATTATAAATTCGAAAGTAACTCTGTCTGTCTGTCTGTCTGTCTGTCTGTCTGTCTGTCTGTTACGCAATCAGGGCCAAACCGCTAATTCAATTGTAATAAAATACTCATACAGAGATACTTGAG
>DWQW01009877.1:0-12595 GCA_018249695.1 Heliconius erato demophoon | reverse complement strand
GCTCATTCCACTCTTGTCTTGCCGATGTCGTGAAAAGTATGAAGAACAAGTTAGTAAAGAAGTATACTGCTGATGCTAAGAAGAACACCTTGCGCCATTCTGATGCTTCTGTCTGGAAAAGAAATTAATACAATGTCTTAAAACGCGGAACTAAACGACGCGCTTTGAGGCGCGTGTCTTCGCAGAGTGAACCTAGTGTTAAAACACTCCGTTCCACATTTTTCGCCGATTTTTTTGACGCAATGCGTATTGAGTGGAGGAACTCAACGCCAGCGTTTTTGCCTTGGTGCGAGAGATATTAAGAATTATTAATACTTTCCTTCGAGCGGAGCTTACAGTTACACCCTGGTGCCCCTGCGACACGATGGTCTCAAATAATATAATATTTAGAATAATTTAAAAAAAAACATTATGATAAATTTAATATATTTTAAACACTCATTTCTTTATATATATGTAATAACATAAGTCTAGTTTCTTTTAATACTTTTTCTATAGATATTACTTATAATATCTATAGAAAAAGTATTAAAAGAAATGTAAATATAACAAAAGGTACGGACCATAAAGTCTGTAGTGAAAGTAAGAATTAAAAAAAAAAAAAAACTCACTTCGTCTTGGATGATAATACCACATACTATAGGTGCTATAATCGAAATGATATTGGCAAAAAAGTTGGATATCCCCATAAGTGAAGAACTGAAATTGGGTGCCAAGTCGATTGATATTAACTGTAAAGATAAAAATATTTTTTTTAAAATACATTTTTTTTCTTACTTACTTTATTTTTAATATCGACCTCAGTATGTAAAGATTAATGAAAATATCTTTTAGTCCCTCACGCTAGCCTCTATAATATTCATAACTCTTATAGTTATGAGGTATTGCAGATTTTTTTGTAGATATGGTATTCTTTATAAAACTTTAGTATATCAGCTCTATTATCAATACTTTTCACAGGGTACGCGATGTGAGAATTTTTGGTACTTGTTTTACACATTGGGTTACATTATTCAAAATTTTCACGTATATCTCTATTTTCTTCTCGTATTAAATACAGATCGATTCTAAAGTCCGGGGCCTTTTCAATTCAAACAAATAAACAAAAAATGTAATGTTTTCTCTTTATAATACTATATTAGTATAGATTTTATTCCAGCGAGTGGCAATCGCACCCATAAACCGCCGCGCTTACTGTCATACGTTTGTACCCATACGCCATGACGGTCTCAAATGACAATAATGATGATGCCAATTTAGTATTGTAAAAGTAATAACCTATATTTATTATTTATTTCTATAGGAGCATGGTAGTGTTCGAAATATTTATATATCAAAATCTTAAATATTGATACGTTGCGTGTTGATTAAAGGAACTCAACGCCACATTTTTTGAATTTAAATAAAAAAAAACTAATTTAATATAAGATTACGTTCTAAATATTTACAAGACATATAAAATGTATATCGGAGCTCTAAATAAAGCTAGACATTTCTAAAGAATCATAAACTTAAGTAGTTAGATCGAAAGACCTTTGATAAATTGACTTTAGCTCTCTCGAGATTAAGTTGTCGATTTTTTGCGCCACGTACAAATATTTAATATTAAAACAGGTCAAAGGTACGAATAAATGAACTCCTCACTATGGAACTCACCTATGGATTGGAAATATATTATTAAAATCAATTTACTTTTACGATAAAGACGTTCTTCTATCTAAATTGATAATCCATTTCGTCTAATACTCAAAATCAGTGCCACAAAACTTATCTTTTTGTTTTTCTTTTTAAAGAGAAGTGTCACCTTTAAACCCTTGTTTTAAGCTTTTTGTCTATGACTCTTTTAGTCTGTGGACTATTTTTCTTTTTGTCTGTCTTTTACACGTATATACTACGTATTACATACCATGTATCCAGTATATTGTCCCGCATTAATTCCTACACTGACAGTCAGCATTACTACAGCGAGAACCAAGTTACCCTCCGGTGTGTACGAGAGACCCACCAGTGCGAGAGCCGGGCCCCATAGACCTGAAAAGAATGATAATAATGGAATATTAAAGTTACAAGCTTAAAAGGACGATATAAGTATATTCATTAAATCAAAATTAAATCAGCTTCAAGTAGTAGTACTAGTTTAAGAAAAAAATCTGAATCATATACATTTATGGTTAAATTCAAGTGAAAAATGAAAAAGCTCTGGCTAAGCTAAGCGTGAATTTCAGAAAAAGCTTGAGATCTCCAAATTTTGTACGGAACCCTCGGCAGGCGAGGCCGACTCGCGCTTGTCCTGTTTTTTTAAATCAATATAGACACTCTTTTATCAACTTCATGATTTTTCCGCATAGGCTTAGGCGAGGAGAACTATTTATCGTACGAATTCTAAACATTGCGTATTGAGTTTTGAAACTCAACGCCTCGAAAATATAAAAGTAAGAATAAAATTATTAAGTGAACGAAGTATATACATACCTATAGTGTTGAATAATTTCCTCGTATTGGTTACGCTGAGCCAGCCACGTCTTATAATCAGATCAGTCATAGTTCCCATAGGGAAGCTCAGGATATACATGGCCAAATACGGTAGGGATGATAGTATACCATTCTAAAAGCGTAAAAACTATGAAATATATTGCTAGATTATACACATTTTTAACTAATTACATATTTACCACACCACAAAAAAATAGGTAAAAAAGCATGATACGATTTTTGGATAAAAAAAATACCTACCTTAGTCAAATTCATGCCCAACACTTTGGCCATGTATGTGGGCATTTCTGTCATGAGCGTAAAGAAGCCCCAGTTCTGGCCACAATGTGCTATCACAGCCGCCCAGAAAGGAAGGCAGCCAGCTATCTTTTTGTATGGAGTTGGATATTTCTGAAAGTATTTAGTAGTATAATTTTCAGAGAAGGTCTATTATTATTATATAAGATAATATATAATTGTTAATGAATTCTATCTCATTGGAAATAATGTAATTTACAACTTTCTATACTTATTAGACTAGGCTAATGCAACGAAAATTTCTATGGTCTGAAACGCCTAATTCTTATTATCAAAAATAGCCAAATAATTAAAAAATATATGTTAATATTTAAATATTTTTTATACACCGCATGTAGAGAGAAGGGTAGGCAGACCCTAGAGTCAAGAGACTCTGTTCTTCACTTTCTGCTCAATGTTTGAGACCAAACGACGACTCGTAGCTTGTAACTAAAGCGAGGAAACGGAAATTATGAATTCTTCCGACTGAGAATCAAATTCACATTCGTCGCATTTACAATCACGCTGTTTCATTGCGTCACGACGGCCTCAATGATTATAATCTCATAAATATAAAAGAGTACAAAATAGACCTTAACAAAATTATATATGTATAAGTACCTTTTGTTCACCAACCCTGCCTAATGATGTTTGGATGTACCTAAGTTCTTCTTCTGATATTAATTTAGATGATTCTGGAGAAGCTGATCCCAACATCAGGTACGCAATGGTCCATATTGCTCCAAGAGTACCATTGACATAAAATATAGCTTGCCACCCCCAAGCAGTTGCGAGAAACCCTGACGCTATAAGCTGAATTGCAATACCTAGTTGACCACCTGAGAATGCATAAAATTATATATTTAATAAATTTTCTGGTTATGGATAGGATAGTTATTCGTTATTTTTCTCCACTGTCTAGTAATTAGAAATTGGATGACGAATTTTTTTATTTCTATCTGCTGTAACTATTATTTTGTAATATTATCAACAAGATTTTATTTAACTTGCTGTGTTAATATGTGTGTAAGTGTATGTTAAATCTTGCAAGCTCAACTTGACCCACTTCCTAGTATTGAGCTGAAATTTCCGATTTCAATCCTGATGACAATGAAATTATATAAAAATATAATGAATATTGTTGTTAATTTAAAATGGCTGCCGCAACAAAATGGCGAGTTACAAATTTTTGCACAATCAATCTAATACGGGGAGATCTTTTACCGGGATACGGTATATAGAGTGGCTACTACTACTACAACTGACTATTCCGTTAGGGATAAAGCGTGAAGCTAGTTAGTTAGTTAGTTAGTTTAGTTAGTTATAGCGAGAAGCTGATTATTTATTCTCTCATTTTCAAACTTCATTCCGTAAATAGCGAGGTAGGCAGAAAAAACTTAGAGTCAAGACACTCCATTATCTGCTTACCGCCCGAATTTAAAATATTTTTAAGATATAGATATATAAAATATAACATTAAGATATAGATATATAAAATTTGAAATTACTAATAAGATGTCGTTGTGGATGCCATTCGCATACACTCGAAGTAATTACTAAGTGCTAGTTGAGTTAAGGATTAAAGCAACACCAAAGCTTAAAAGACCGTTACTATGAAATGTAAACGTGGTTTTTATTACTATAGACTTTATAGAGATATTCATTGTTTTGAGTTGGTACTAAACGCCGCGCTTTGATTTCTTACCTACGCGAAGAAATAAAAAAAAAATCATTCCCCCAGTTGCCCCACGACTGCTACGTTTACGGTAAGATATTTGCTGCTATTCTACAACGATCTTAAAATTCATTCTCTTATATTTCTAACAGAAACTAATGTAAAATTTTTCGAGTCACTCAACACCATAATTAGATTTTTATGTCAGCTTCACGCTGTATAAGGCACACAGTAGTGTAGGCAGACGGAATCTAGTGCTAAGACATTCCGTTCCCCATTTTTCGCCCAATTCTGGAGGTAATGCGCGTGTTGCACCACATACTTAAACAGTAAAAAACGCGTATTTCAACACTATAAAGGAAATCAAAGTTTATAACTTCTGGTTAACCTAGAATTATGAAATTTGACACCTAGCACGGGCAGTACTAGATAAGAAAAAAAAATAAAAATTATATATTTGTGGTTAAATCCAAAAAATAATAGCCTTAAAGGACGGCTAAGATTGTTATTAAAATCGCTAGTTCAAGTGAGGTATCAGATGAAAGGACTGTGGCCTAGCTAAGGCTGAATTTCAGAAAAAGCTCGAGACCTCTAATTTTTGTACGGAACCCTCGGTGGGCGAGCCCGACTCGCCCTTGTTTTGTTATTTTTTATTTGTGAAGCTAACAAAAAACGAAATCAGCATGATGGCATGAAAATCATCAAAATTTTATATCAAAAAAAGATTTTTTTACGCGTTCGCTATCGTATATCGAGTTCAATCACTAGTACCTACGACATCTACTTGTCTTTAACTGCAAAAGGTATCCTGCGCCATTTCAGTACGTGTTGAACTTTGTGTTAATAATTGCTGACACAATTTTAGAATTTAACTTAATAAGTTTAAAGTTAGTGCAATTAGCTAATGTACATTAAGTGTACATTCCTTGTTGGGTATCTCTACAAGAGACCTCATACCAAATGTGGAATTTCGAAAAGCAACAAAGACAATGTGGCCATTACAAATCAAACCATATATATCGCATGTGGTGATGGATAGGACATGTATGTTGCAGAACTGATGGAAGATTCAGGTGAAAATTTAAAACTAGAGATCTGTTAGGATAAACGAAACGTAGAATGACACCTAATAAGGTGGGCTGATTGTTATGTCGTCTTGTTTAGAACAACTTACCAGCATATATTATAGTACTTAAAGTGCCTTTCTCTTCCAAAGGTATCCACTGGCTCACAAGATGATGCATACTCGGATACACAAACGCCTGTGTCAAACCTTGTAGCACTCTGCAAGCTATGACGAATTGCCAACCACCCTGGAACAATTTCAAACGAGTATTAGGTATAAGCCAGTGATAAGTCACTCCGTTCTCCACTTACTCCTTATTTTAAAATTGTGGAAGTTAGTAGATCTTAATTGTGTGACATAACCATGATGCGTATTGGGACTCGTGCATTCGGACTCGTGCGTTCGAACTCGTGCAGTTCGAAGACATCCCAAAACGCATCATTGCTGATTGAAGACGTCCCAATACGCAATGTTGTTGTCAAATCTAACTTTAGGGGTTACTGGTACGAATTATAAAAAATTAATTTTCTTATATAATAATACATTGATCTATGGAGACTATATAATATATAGGCTGTAAACCATGTAAATGGTTTCGAATTTGTTATGTGTCATACAAACTTTGGTAAGTTTCCGGGCGTATAGACTCATTTTATATGACATGAATTATACAATTATACTCCACTTTATATATAAAATAAGAATTTTTTTGAATTTTTCCTTTATTTGAACTGGAAGTTTTCACTTTTTGCCAACTTTATACAACGAGGCAGTCGATGGAGGGTTACGGAAAATATCCTATAGGTGTTGATTACGAAGCGAGATTCATAAAAAAAATCAGTAAGAGTTAAATCAGGAAGAAAAATCAGTAAAAAAAAGAATTTGATATTAATTTCAACTTCAATCCTTAATGATATCTTGAGACATGGTCTTTACAGCTGGGCAGATGGAAAACAAAGTGATCCTATAAGGGTTCCTATTTTTCTTTTTGAGGTACGGAATTCCAAAAAAACTAAATATTTTAACAGAAGTAAGAGTTTCTGTGTAAATTGAAAAGAATTGTCCTTCTAAATTAAAGACACTTCGTACTAAAAATTAACAAAAATATTTACTTTAAAAGTTAAACTTCATTTCAATTTAAAGTTCAGTTATCTTAAGAAGTTAATTAAAAAAAGTCTGTCTTTTACGTGTCTTGCAGCATTAACCTTAGATCTGGATACGATACTGTCAATTAACATAGAATTAAAAATTCTTTTTAAAGAACATCTATGTGCTAAGATAGAAAAATAAAGTTGAATTGCAAATTACTCTTATTTTTCTTACTTTTTAATCGAGCATAACGCGCATTACGAGCATTGTGTTAACAGTTAGATGGTCTATCACTACGCCACAGTGGCCTCAATAAAAGTTTAGCTTTTTTTACATTTTTTAGGGTTCTGTACCTTTTTAAAGAAAAAATAAACCCTTACAAGATCTCTTTGCTGTCCGTCCGTCTGTCTGTCTATCTATGCGTCTTTGTCTCAGGAACGCTTGGATACCTATATCCCAGTCCCTTAATTTCCTGAAACGCCCTAAGCGCCGCGCCTTGCCTTATTACCAGAGCCAGGAAATGAAAATATTAAATATTTAACCATCGCGTTCCCCCGCTGCCCCTGCGCCACGTTCTTTGTAATAAAAATAAATTTTTACTTAAACTTCTCTTAAAAATATCTTAGTTTAATTTACCAATTTAGCACCAATGGGCATCGCGAGTGATAACAGCGCGTTCACTGACACTGAAATAGTGATAAGGATCTTCCCTCCAAACCTCTTCGCGAGTTCACCCCCAGGAATTTGCAGGATTATATATCCCCAGAAGAAAGAAGAGAGTATCATGGACTGTACGGTGTAGTTCCAGTCGAAGTACTGTAAATAGAATCAATGTATGTTATGTAACTTAACTTAAATTAACTTAGCTTCACGCTTTATCCCTAGCAGGATAGTCAGAGAGAACGAAACGCCAAACGCTACGGTCTCTATACCTCTATACCTCTTTCGCCTCGTCCACTGTCATCAACCTCTTCATACATTCCCTCCGGGGGATCCTCATGCTCTTTACGTGACCTTCCTCCAGTATCTGTGATACTGTATTGTCGAAGGTCAACCGAGGTCTCCCGATATCTCTTTTACCACTCATTTTTCGATCATAAATCTTTTTTACCATTCTTTCATCACTCATTCGTTCGACGTGCCCAAACCAGCTGAGCACGTTCCTCTTCATTCTCACCATTCATATGTATGTTATGTATTTAGTGTAAAACCAATAATCAAGTCCTTCATTGCATAATGAAACCTAATTCAGATATTAAGGTATTTCTTATCTTATTTCTTTTTCATGTTTCTGACACGTACAATGACGGACAGGCACAGCTCGAAAGAAGTACTTTTTTCAATATATTATATTAGGATTTGATGTAATGTTACGATTACATACATACATACATACAAAAACTTTTTTTTGTCATACAAATTTGGTTGTTTTTTTCGTCTACTTTTCACTTTAGTATATGATTACTATATCAATTTGAATTATTCCACCAGCAGGGTAGGCAGAGGGAACCTAGTGTTAAGACACTCCGTTTCCCACTTTCTGCCGAATTCTGGAGGCATTGCGTGTTGAATGGCAGAACTCAATTCCGCGCTTGGCCTCGATACCAGAGCGAAGAAATGGAAACTTAAATTTAAGTAAATATTTCGTCTCCTCGAGTGGGGATCGAACCCACAACCAGTCGGTTTTACAATCACACTTTGTGATGCTGCGCCATGACTTGCCTGTATTGTAACATTTTCTTATTTTATTTTAAATATTTTTATTTCAGAATAATAATTAAAAGAAATCTTACGACGTACTCACAACGTTACGAAGCATATAAAGTTTATATTTATAGGTCAAGTTTCTTAGTCCTCATGGAAATTAATTAATTAAAAATTAAAAGACCTAATTAATTTGAAAATTTATTAGCTATGATACATACTTTTAAAACATTTTAATTAAATACAAAATTATTTTGGCTAAATCTTATATCTATAAGTTTAAATTTCTTTCATATTTTTCGAACGGTTTTTCCTTTTGATAGAATATTAGATTTTTTACTTTTAATACACAAATTTATTAACCATTCTTAATACAAATGGTACATAATATTGGTTCAAAAAAAATATGTATATAAGGAAGACTATAGGCTATATTAAATCACGTTGATGATTATATTCGATAAAACCCACTGTACCTAGGTTAAATTTAAGCCCCAAGAATCTAGTAAAATATACTTACGGTGTCATTTTCTTCATTGGTCATATCTACAATGGCCATGCTCATATTAACACGCATGCAGAAGGCTAATATCATAGCTAGGAAGAGTAGGAACGTCTGCGCATGTCTTACGCCTAGACCTTCTGGAATTTTTAAAATGTAAAACATTAATTAAGGTTAAAGTTAAGCGTAGTGGTTTTGTGTTCCATTTCCACTAAAGGAATTTTTCTATAGGATTTTTAAAAAATTAATTAGTATTTTTTCTACCGGGGGTTTCCCCAGATGTCACATTTAGGATATACGAATTCAGATATAAGAAGAATATTAGGTATATCGGTTTCAATTTATTAAAAAATTTTTGAAAAAAATATTTATAAAAAAAAGTTCTTGGTACTCGCTACTAAACGCTAGTGTCAGTCACAATAAAAAACTAGCTACGACAAGTCACTTATATTCAAAATTTTCCGAAACTTTGAAATTAGATTCGAATAGTTTTTTTATTTCGGATATCCGTTAGATTCGGTTACTGTTATGTATGTCTATAATATTTCTATGATGTCCACTGTTTTGTTGTCTTTATTGTGTGTTATATATTCTATATATACAACCAAAGTAAATATACACAACAATAATATTATAATAGTATAGGTTATATAATGTAACATATTACTACAGATAACAGCCAAGATGAACTAAAGTTCAAGACATTTGAATTTACTAGAAAAAGTGACGTAATTTTCCACTTCCGCATGTTAACATAAATAACATTTTATCCTTCCTGAATATCTTTTAACTATATGATATATACTAAATTACTAAAATAACTAAAAAAGCCAGTATCGTAATCATCTGGAAATCAAGACCAAGTTGACGTCAAAGAAACTGGGAGTCATTGGCAGAGCTGTATAGAGCTCAGGTGTAGCCTCATATGCAGTAATATGGATTATTGTTCTCATTTCGAGGCTTGTGTACTCCAGTATCAGGTAGAACCATTTGTTCGTATACAACGTAGAGCCGTTCTAATGCGTATAATCGGATCCAATAATCTGTGAAAGACTTGACACTTTGGGTTTGAAAAGTCTAAGCTGTCATCATATCAAAATTAATTTATTCTAGACCAGTGGGTTTTACATGGTTCACAAACAAACTAATAAACACTGAGACAGAAATACAGACGGACAGACAAAAATTCGGACGAGTGATTTTTAGCCTGTGTTATCGACACATTATCGGATGTAGAATCGGATTCATGTTTTTTTTCTAATTTTCGAGTGCAGAATTGACTTTTACTATATGTGTAGAATGTGAAATAGATTATTTATTAGAGTTAATATGTTATATCTTGTATCCCAAATAAACAACAACACACCCTTAGGGGTCGATTTATGAAAAGAAATAAAAATCCATTTCAAAATCTCGTCTAGAGTATCACCTATAACGTAAAAAAAATCTGTATTCAAAAATTGAAACTCACAGCATTTGTAATAATGAAGTTTACACCAAAAATATATTTTTAGGGATCGAATTTAGCAAATACCGACGGGTATATTAGTGATAATCTACGTCCTATAAATAACGCACATGCAAAATTTGAGATTCCTATCATCATGTAGTAACGAAGTTTCATACAAACTATCAATCCCGAAAACAACCCTTTAGAGGCCGAATATTGCCAATTTTCGTCATAGTGATCATTTACGTCCTATTAACAACATATTATTTTAAACATTTGTAGTTTCTGAGATTTCGTGATCTTTCGATTTTATATATTCAGATATATCTATATCTGTATGGATAAAATCGAAAGATTAATACAAAAATTAAGACCTGAAGTACCCATCTGGGTACTTAAGATCTTATTTTTTCACAGTGACTTGTCCTTCCACTCTGCCCAATAACAAAAAATGCTTTCGCTAAGAAGAAACAGACGAGTGATGTTATAGTATTATATATACATTAACATAAATCATAATTCACATATCACAATATAACAAGTAACAAATTACATTAATTATTGTATGTTTAAATTAACTAAAGCGACCTTTTGATAAAAATAATACGTAACAATAACATTATACACATAATATTTATGTTAAATACGACGCGTTGAATAAAATGAATGGAATGTTTTTAATGACCCAAAAAGTCGATATAGTCATTGCTCGTGGGTTAATCCACATTTTAAATAAATCATATTTCCATATAAGAATGGAGTAAATGTTTTGAGATTGACGTAACAAATAATAATTATTGTTCAATCAAATTTTCAAAATGAAAGTAATTTATCTCAAAAATTTGTATGTTGACTGAAATTGTATGTTGTAGAATATATGATGTACTCAAGATTCAAATGGGGGAGCGTGCGCGTGCGTTTGTTAGACATATCAGCCGCTTTGTGGTATAACTCTCGATCCAACGACTTATATTGATCTCACAAATCAATCAACATCACGAATCGTGAATATAATCTTAATATAAACAAGTGTATATAAGAATCTTCAGAAAGATGACACACAGACGTTCCGAAGGATTCAATAAAGACTGTTGCAGACGCACTGTCGTAGGAATTCACGGTGTAAGGACAGTGCCTTTGTACTTTCTTCCTTTTATTATAACTAACGATAGTGGAGAGGAAGGTAAAATCGCGCACAATCCACTTATAAAATAAATAAAAAATAGTAAAATAGTCTTTACAGTTACTTTAAATATAAGAAAGATTATTTAAAATTCATGCAGGATAGCTACATACCATACCATTATTACATTAAATAACTTAAGACTTCGCCCGCATATCATTATTTTATTATGCTGCATTTATCAGAAGATAATCAGTATCAATTAAATAATCAATATAATCCAAACATTCGATAATTTTGAGTGCATTTGATAAATTTAAGTGCAAGCACTACATGGCTGCTTGCGAGGACAAAAAGTCGGCAAGGGCGCCCCCCGCGGGAGTCGTTGGATCGTTGATTTATTTTAAATTTACATTTTCTTAAAAAGTATACTTTTGTTCAAATTACATGCTATGTATACATATATAAAAGCCAAAACATGTCTTTATACAATTTGTTTGATGATGAAATAACTTTCTTTCGTAAGTTTCAATATCTTTATCAAATCTTTATAGAATACATTGCAATTTTCAATTATTTTTTGTTATAAAATGCGTTATTGTGACCTATTATAAGAAATAGATATACGATATCGCGGATTTTTTTTTACAATTAATAGAATAGAACATTTCTTCCATACAGTCTATTGATATATATTTCACTATTTTTGCAGAACACACACACGCTTAAAGCAATTCGATGGCGTTCATTATTATTATTTCGTTATTTAAGGCTAACTAAGACTTACACCATAATGTAAGCCTACAGCACTCACGAAGAAAGTAACTTTCATACAAAACCAAAAATTACATTGGGCCAGTAGAACCAGAGGTCAGCGTTAAACACTAAGATCTCTGGAACTAAAAAAATAAACTTTTCCGCTTTAATATATTAATATAGATAAAATTGTTACTTCTGTAGTAAATTTCTTGCTAGTTCTTAGCAGAAGTTTTCTTCTGAGTTGATAAGAAAAAAGTCTTTTTGAATAAAATGTATTTTGAATTTGAACCAAATACAACCATGCGAACCACTAAAGTCAAGTAAATCGTAACTGATAGCTTGATTGTAATATTATTTTATTAGGCATCATAATTTTAATGGAGTTCATAAAAAATATAAGTAAATCAAAGTTTTAAGTACTTATTTTATGATCTTTCATTATAATAAAATTATAGCTT
>DWQW01009876.1:0-12595 GCA_018249695.1 Heliconius erato demophoon | reverse complement strand
AAGAAATTCAAAAAAAATCTTTTTGCTTTCTATTAGTCTTTTTAAGTGTCCCTCTATCCATTTCAGTCAAAATTACTAAATGTACAGACAAAATATTTTTACTGTCTTATTATATATAGAGATTATAATATATTAGAATATTAAGGCCGTCGTGGCACAGCGCGGGAGTACAAGCGTACGACTACGACACAGGGAGTACAAGCGTACGACTACGTATAAATACGACAGTCGTGGGTTTGATTCCGACCCGAGGGAATGAAATATTTAATATTTTCATTTCTTTGATCTGGTAATGAGGCAAAGCGCGGCATTGACTCCACAATTAAGCGAAAGGTATGAAACGGAAAGACACACTAGAATATTAATTATCTGGAATAAGAGATAAATACTAGCATTTTATTGAAGAGATTACTTCTTAACATGTTGCTCTTTTTCCAGAGCAGTGAGTGTCTTATTCGTCAAATATTGTTAATTTAATCGAATTATTCTCATATTTATTTTAATTTAATTGTTTTATCACAAACTTTGTTGATTCGTTTTATTCATACATTTATTTATTTATTTTTTGACTTAAAAATAAATTAATTTATTTTTTATCAATTGTATCATTTTACTTATTTGGACTTAAAAAGTCTTAATTTGTAATGTCTTAAGCGTATTTTAGTTGTTAATTAATTTGTGAAATTGTAAAATTTGGGAATTTGTGATTTTCTATGATGTACAAATAAAAGTGGCCGTGACCTACGGACGAACAGACAGATATGACGAATTTATAAGGGTTCCGTCTTTCGCCATTCGATTACGGAACCCTAAAAATGAACAATGTATTAATTAATGGATATTTGTGACTATGTAGAATTTCAGTTTTTTTTTCAGCGTCACGCTGTAATCCGCATATAGCAGGACAACATTTTTAAGTACCTAATATATTTACTTCATTTGTAGGTCAAATAAGTTATAAATTATTTTATTGACATCAAAAGAAATAAATCCTGCAATGTCATTTTCTAGGTCATATTCTAAGTTTATAAACATTTTACTTCACTTAGTCAGATATTCTATAATTGCTGGTATCCTGCCGCATATGGAATGTGACCAAGACGTATGCTTATTAAAAATCCAACATCTGTTATAGATGGTTTAACTGAGAAATTAGCACTGTTAGGTAATTATTATCAAACATATACACTTAAGTATTAATTATAGAACGTAACGACAATAAATGAAGTTGTTATATGTGTTAAATTGTTACTAAAGTTTTAGTTTTTCGTTTTTTCAACGTTTTTTTCGTTGTACCAAGTCCTTGAGGCCCTTGAGGTCTCTACGGCGTCAGCGGGCTTTGCTAGGCTGAGCTAGAGGACCTCTGACTTTGGCTAACTAAAGTAAATAAAAATTTTTAAATCCACCCACAGACTACAATCTGTGGTGGTCCGACCAAATTGTTTATTAAAAAATCATAATAAATTGGAAGTGAAAAATCTCTCTTGGATATTTTCCATGAGAAGCGTTTCATCAGGATTTGAAGATTTATGCAGAAAGGTTATAAGATTTTTGGGATGACAGTATGTTAGCCTATTACTGTTGGTGTATTTTAAGAGACACTAATAACAGTCAGTATAAAATCAGTACTATTTTTTGTAAGTTTCATACAAAATGTATTAAAAAATAATATGATAAATATAAAAAAAACTTCGTTCTATTTTTTTTCCACTTGTATTATATATAATTTAGGGTTCATTATTCTATCGATACATATTTTATCTATGGGTATGTTATCATGTCACATTTTTTTTTAAGTAGAGACACTCTTGTTAAACAGCAGAGAAACACGATGTATACACTGAGTGTACCGTGTACAGTGTTGTTGTAGTCTATTCGTTCCTATTGATATCAGAAAACTGTCATGCGCAATGTATTTAATATCTATAACATAGCAAACAATTGATATGCTGCTGTCCATATGGCTATCCCTGGGCTCAAGCCTACCCAGCTTTATTGTAAGGCTGTCACTATATTAAGTTTATACTAACTTTTACGTTATTGAAAATAAAAAACGTCATCATTTTTAACCAAAAAAAAACACGATGTCTTTAATTTCAACCGGATCCCATAATCAGAACCTAACCAAACTTTCATCAAACTACCCTCGACGTGTAATCTTTCTAATAAAAAAATAATCGTCGAAATCGGTTAGCGGGATACTGAGTTATTTATCCATTTGTCGCGCACACGCATATTGAAGACTTATATGATTTTCGCATGGATACTATTGTAAGAAATGGACCAAATTAAAATGGGACCACACGAGAAGCACTAGCTTTTAAATAAAAAACGTAACTATGTATTCTTTTAATATATAATATAATTATTATAATATCATAATCATATTTCATATATTCGTTGGCGAAACTTAACGCAGCACTTTGTTTAATCACGAAAAATAAAGATATAAATCCACGAAAAATATTTTTTAAGATAATATTTTTTTATAATAATACTTTCCATTTTGTAGTACCAGTAGTAATTATTCTTGTCACTCATTGTCATTGCTTACTCCAGTGCCCTTAATATTTAATATTTAAAACGAGGAAGTTGTAAATGATATTTTTTACAAATTACTTTATATTCAAAGTCACCTACTTATTTCGATCTATATACGTAGTCGACTTTGATCTTTAAGTTCAAAATATACAATTACTCAAATAGCCTTTGTAAGTTTTATCTAAAGCGGAAAATTAGTTGTATAATTTACTTAATGATAAAAAAAAACAACAAAAAAAATTATTAAAATGTCGAAACTAGTGTCTATATCATAAACAAATTTAAAAAAATATGCTTTAGTTGTTATATTATGAAAGTGCAACTTCATAATTTTATACATGTATTTCAACATAATATCATAATTAAATTTCTGATATCAAATTTCCTTATACCGCTGTTTATATTAATCATATTTCATTAAAATAGGTTCTAAATTTTAAAATATGTTTAATTTGCAAGATATGTGTAGTTATTATTATTAGAGGACCCGTTGAAGCGACGATGATATACGCGTTGCCATAGCAACGTGATGTAATTTAGTACAAAAGTCAAACAATGTAAGCTTATGATAGTGTGTGTAATATTTTATTTATTGATGTAATGTACTTTATAAGCATTATTATTGAAAATATTAGCGTTCTCCTACATAAAAGTGTGCCAAATTTCACACTCCTCCAACAGAGTGAAGGAATGAAAATATTGAATATTTAATTTCTTCATTCGCCATTTACTTTTGTGTGAATATACGTAAAAATAGTTTTTGCTTTACGTATTAATATATAGATTTCCTAATGTGAACATCTACTTATTATATTTATACGTATTTGTAGCTGTTAAATATCAATTAAGTTTTGATTTACATCTCTGAGAGCCGATATATGACTTAGAACGTATTAGCAAAAATTACTTGCCAATCACCAAGTATGTATATTATTACGACTCTCGCAAATAACCTTGCTTATAGTTAAAAAAATATATTTATATTAGTATTTCCAAATAACTTAATCGTTTCGCATATTCAATATATCTTGAAATAATGCGATCTTTGATAGCCACTTATTAGTAAAGTTGAAATGAATATTTAAAAAGTTTAAAAGCTGTAAAATATGTTGACTTATAAGCATTCATGTTCGTTTTTTTTCAGCTTCACGTTGTATCTAGCTTGTAGCAGGGTAGGCAGAGAGCCTAGTGTAATGACTCTCCACTCCCGCCTACACTCTCCGCCGAATTATGGATTATGCGCGCTTGCCGTGCTTTGCCTCAGCACCAGAGTGAAGGAATGAAAATATTGAATATTTAATTTCTTTACAACCTTTGCTTTTACTGTCAAAGTCACGCATCACGACTGTCCTCGCATCTTCTCCACGCATCGTAATTAAAAAAAAACTAGTTATAGGTCTCTTCGCTGTTCAATTTTCTTTTATCTAATGGTCACTCAAAGTAACGTTATAAAACTTCTTTTGATCTCCGATCTACAACTTTCATAGTAAATTGTATAGAAAAGTATCTATATGCATCTAACTACCCTCCTACTATTAAACATATGATTTTAATGTGCACAAAAATAAACATCGCCAATTTTCTTTCGTGTGAATATACATATATGTAAATATCAAATTCATAGTTTGTTAATTTAAATTACAAATTTAATACGTATTTACATATGTATATTTACTAATTATTTTATTTTTTGCGCAGTTCGGACATTCTTCATCGTACGTACATGAAAGTGGATTCATTGTCGATTGATTAATAATTCTATTTATAATGGAAACATCAGCCAATTTGAAAAAAGTGCTTCGTTTGATCCCGTGATAACATTAAATCAACTAAAATTATGTATCAAAGTGCGATAGACGCATAGAGATTTACGCTTTGTTTCTCATTCGCGGAAAATGGGGAATGGATGTGTTTTAATATGAACGGAGTGTCCTAATACTAGGTTCCTAAGTTTCCTTTGCGTAGCCTGCACCGTATGGGGTATGGCGCAAAGCAAAACAATCGGGAAAGGCAGAGAGGGAAAATGAGACCAAATTAAACATAATAATTCCCTCGTGTGTTATACTCAAGGATATTTTATCCCTAGTATAGATATGATAAATGTAATACAGACTATATACTTACAGAACTATTTAGTACAAAAAACCAGCTGATCCAGGTTAAAAGAGCAACACAAAACATATATCAGGAACGTATCGTGAACCCGAAGAGTTTCCGACTGGACGTCGACGAACTCGAACACGACGAACTATTGCTACACTTGCTATTCTTTCTCGCCAGTACATTTTTTCGCGCACTTTTGTCTAAAAATCTGTCGAACACTTGTCGTATCGTCGAATGTTTTCTGTCGAACGGATTTGGGAACATTTTTCGTGCGCACTGTACGGTGTGGTTTGAGTGAGTGTGGTACGACCGGCCAATAGTGGGGCGGTTGCAAAATTATAAGGTCAAGTTCAGATGTGGCCAGCTACTTGCTTGCTTAATACAGCTTATATGCATTTACAAAAGTGTTGGGCCGTTGATATTTACATACATTTAATTTCATGTTCTGTACGTGCGTTCTTTATTTTTGCGGCATTTCTTAATGAGTATAAAATTATATTGCTTTATTTTTAAATAGCAAATAGGTATAAAGGTATATATTGTACCTAAAAGTATTTTGTTTTTAATGTATACATATTGACAAGGTCACGATCGGTTTTATTAATAGACTTTTGCTATAAATGTGGTTTGCTCAGGTTTTCAGACACTTTATAAAAATTTAAAAATTATTTGAATCAACGCTGTATCACGCGTCACTATAAGTGGGTAGGCAAAGGGAATCTAGTGTTACGACGCGACGTTCAAACACGGCATCAAATATGAAAAACAACAAGAATGGTTGAATAACAAATTTAACTTTTTATAACTTTTTATGTATTCTTGCCTTATTTTAACTTTTTATATATTCCTCATTTTAACTTTTTATATATTCTTACCTTCTTACTTAATTCACATGAAAAATCATTAAAGTAAACTAACAATTACTATTTTAAAACATCTGTGTGACGATACCCCGCTTGATATGGTTCGACGGTTTTGATTTTTTTTCAATGGTTTTGAGTGTGATTTTATTATTATCTTCTCTAAATGTGCATGCATAAAAATACATATATACATACTGACTGACTGATAAACACATTACTTTGCATCGCGCAGTCTGGTAAAAAGCTTCAGTTAATAAAATATAGTACATAAAATGTATGTTTCATTATAAATGTATTATAATATTTATCATCTTTTAAAGTTTCGTTGAGTTCCGCCACTCAACACGCAATGCCTCCAGAATTCGGCGGGAAGTGGAAAACGGAAGTGTCTCAATGGGAATTAAGTGTCTTATAACACTAGATCCCTAGGTTCCCTTTGCCTAAATATAAAAAAATAGAATAATAAAATTTCATACACAAGTATTGTGACTGGAATTTCAAATGTAGCACTAGCTTAAAGTGATTAAGTGTAAGAGATTTACTTACAAATGGGCTAGACTTTATCCCTCATTTACAAAGAGATATTTAGAATTATTTTGGTGGATAAATGTGATCCCCTAAATTGCTCCCAATTTCATCTAAATTGCTTTTATATAATAGGTCTTAGTCTCATCAAGTTAACCAACAGATTTACTTGAAAACCCAATGAATATTTAATAAGTGATCTTTTCGATACTAAGTGATACTAATATTTAAATACAAGAGAATTTTACTATGTAAAGTCATACGCTACAAAAGCGAAGAAATGAAAACATTTATAAATTATAATTTATTTCCCCGAATGGGAATCGAATCCACAACCGTCGCGTTTACAGTCACACGCTTGTGCTTTTGCGTTAAAACGGCTTCGCGTTCGCCTAAGAAAAAAATGCTATTGATACTTACTCTTTCCGCCGAATTAACGAGGGATTGTTTGTTGACTGTTCAAAAAAATGTCGGATTTTGCCTTCTTACCAGAGCGAAGAAATAAAAATAAAATCATTTATTTCAAATACAAAATTGTTAAGGTTTGATTTCGTGATGTCTTGGTCGATAGTTAGTAAGAACTTCTGGTCACATAAAGTTGAGATTTGGATACTGACTGATAAAAACCATATGCTTAAGAAAAATCTGGTAACTACTGTTACACCATATCATTAAATAAACTGATTTACTTTACACATCTTGGCCAAAGCTTATTGTAATAGTTATAAGGGTTTTTTAAGTAGTATATAATATATACAGGATGGAAGCGACTGCGCTCATTTTACGGAAGCAGCAATAAATATTTGAAACCCATACCTAAAAAAAATCATCAAGTCTTCTCAACAGTTTAGACGTAGAATTATAATTTTCATTTCATGATTTTTATCCATACTATATTACGTGTGACGCAGTTACGAATAGAAACTACTAAACGCTGCTGATCTGCCATATTTCATTCTTAAAAAATATACTACAACGAGAAAAGGATATCTCTCATTCTATTTTACGCAATTACCTATTTTCTATAATAAACCTAAACAACGTTCAACTTCACTGCCACGACGTACGACTCGATTTCGTGAACGAGGCGTGTGCGATGTTGTCGCTTTAATAGGTTTGTCTGTGTGCGTCATTCTTAACAAATGGTGTTTTATTTTACAACGATAATTTAATTATTTATCCTGTTAGAAAAAATCACTTTTTCATTTTTGCGAAAATCTCTTTCGTCTGAGTTGTATTAGGTTATCATTTAAAGAGGTGAGGAAACAATACACTAAGAAGTGAATAATAAATTTACTTAACATAAAGTAAAACGTACTTTGATTATGTTAAACAAAAATAATTAAAGCAAAATTTCATAATTGCGAAGTCGGTGTCAAATTAATGCTACAACAATCTTACTACAATAACAAATTACTAAGTCTGTTTTACCCGTGTGATTTACGCTTTTCGTTCGAATTTGAGACATTAATCGTTGAATGGCGGAGCTCAAGGCCGCGCTTTGTCTTGCCAGAGATACAAAATGTAAATGATTCGCTTCTATTGGGATTGAACCCAAAGACGATAGCGTTTAAACTTAAGCGATGTTCCATCGGCGCACAATCGCCTCACAATACTAACAAGACATTTAGCAACTTGGCTTCTCAATGTATCAAGATTTTCTTGTTTTATTAATAGCTTGAGTTTATTAATAGCTTCTAGGCGACTATAGAAGGAAACCAGATTTGTACCAGACCTTCGGTAATGCAATTGCAA
This sequence comes from Heliconius erato demophoon, assembly GCA_018249695.1. Classification (NCBI taxonomy): domain Eukaryota; kingdom Metazoa; phylum Arthropoda; class Insecta; order Lepidoptera; family Nymphalidae; genus Heliconius; species Heliconius erato. The sequence continues at coordinate 4,808 of DWQW01009876.1, read as the reverse complement.
ACCAGTATTTACTTTAGTGTAGTAGTTTGTTACAAGATCTACAAATAAATAGGAAGACAGGTGATTACATACTTTAGTTTTTTGCTTTGAATTGTATTTATATTCTTCAATTTAATTGTTTAGCTATATGTTAACACTTTTAGTCATATAAAATCATGACTAAAAGTGTTAACATCTTTTTTTCTTCTTAAAATGTACGAGTATAACCGTAAATGTATCACGCCATTTGCCTTTTTGTCAATTTTATAAGGGCCAAGCGTATTTTCTCAGTTTAATATAAATATTTCCATATCAGAGTCGTATTAACATGATTTCAAAAGACTGATGACGAGTTTCGTCGGAATTGCATTAGAAATTGTTTTGGGAATATGGATGTGAAATCACGTATGTGGATGTAAGATCATATCATGTGTGGAATTGAGATCACATGAGTTAATATGCGATCATATTGGATGTGATGTTGTGTGTTGTGTGATGTGAGATTACATGTGTAGAAATATGATCACATATGTGTATGTAAGAATACCTATGTGAATGTGACATACGTGTATATATGAGATTACGGCTGATTGCATATGTGGATATTAGATCTCCTATGTGGATAATGTGGATATGAAATCTCATGTGTGGGTGTGATATCACATCCACATGGATGTAAGCTTGAAAATGAAGAAGAATTCTAGTAGCTTAGCCACGTCCAGAGAATGAGTGACGGAAGAATAGAAAAAAAATTAATGAAAGGCATGATTAAGACGGATCGGTTTAACTTCGAGGGCAAAGTATCCACGATACTTGAGAAATTCGATGAGGACTCCCCAGGGGATGGTGTGTATATGAGGGTGATTATAGAAGAGGCGAACGAGGTGTACAGAGACACGTTGAAGCTTCGTTACCCAGCTATGAATAAAGCGTGAAGCTAATAGAAAAACAACTCAGGGCACGCCATCACTTGCCGACCGTGTGAGTATGGCATAATTTTTCACTATATCTACGGTGCGTTCGACGACTCGTGGATATCCTGAAGTAGAAAGAGTAGTAGTAAGACTTCCTGAATTTTTGCGCATTGCTGTTTCAGGTAGAAAAAAATTAAATGAACAAAAATACTAAAATCTGTATCTGCGTATCAAAAGCAGCCGTGGCGCAGGGGCGCAGGTGTGTGACTGAACGCGACTGACTGCGAGCCTGATTCTAACTCAAGGCAATGAAATATTTAATGTTTTGATTTCTTCGCTTCGGTGTCAAGGCGAAGCGCGGCATTATCTTCCGCCACTCAACAAGCAATGCCTTCAGAACTCGGCGTAAATTGGAAAACGAAAATGCCTTAATGGGAATGGAGTATCTTAGCACTAGGTTTCCAAGTTCCCTGTGCCTATTCTAACTTAACGTAACTTTGGGGCGGCTACGACTCAACGAACCTACTGTAAATTATATTGCTTATATTTAGGCAAATTAGTAAATTAAGTGTCACGCTGTATAGCGCAAATAGCAGGGTAGACAAGGCCATTTTTTGTAAAATACTTCGTCTATATCTTTGATCACATCCTTGAACTTAGGACCAAATAGCATATCCGTTAATGTGTTTACTCAAATGGTCAGTCTCGAGAAAATTATAATTATCATAGGAAAAACCTTATTTGTGACTTTTTACCTATGGATCATAGAAATATATATCGTATTTATATGATAATATGGTCGAAATTAATATGAGTTTATGTCATGATCATCATGTTGATTCGTTCGTCATTGTCAGTTAAGTGAAGACGTCACAACATTCTTGTTATAGCTTCTTGCAAATTATGTTGCTCCCATTGACGCTAGTATCCACAATTATGTAGAATTATAAAATTAATAAAATTTATAATCAAAGATAAATAAAAGAGGAATATGTCGAAGATATAGAACATTTGTTATCGTCTTTTAATACCACGATTTTATGATAAGAAGAATTGTTTGACAAACAAAACAAAGTATTTCTAAGGATATGATTTTCAAAGAAATCTATTTGTAAATTAGTTTACGCTTTAAGCCTATGTTATTCTCAATTTTTATAGTCTTTTAATTTTAAATTACCAGATTAGTCGTATGTTATATTGTTTATGGAGTGAACAATTATTTGAAATTTAAAAATATATATACTATTATAATACTAGGCCAGTCGTGGCGACGGGCTACAAAGTGTGACTGTAAACGTAACTGGTTGTATGTTCGATCCCAACTTCGAGAAAATGAAATATCTATTTAAATTTTTATTTCTGTTTCATCGTTCTGGTGTCGAGTCAAAGCACGGCGATGAGTTGCACCACTCAGCTCACAGTACCTCCAGAATTTGGCGGAAAGTAGGGAACAGAGTGTCTTAATCCTAGGCTCCTTCTCCCTACCCTGCTGTGTGCGGAATGCAGTGTGAATTTGATTAAAAAATATACAAAAACAGTGTGTAACGCATTTTAAATATATTTTTGTTAGTTTAAATATATATTTTTTAATTTGAATATTCTTAACAGCTTAATTTGCTGTATATACTACTATACTAGCGGCTCGCCAGTGGCTTCGCTCGCTTATACTATGATTATTGATTTAATAAACAGAATTGGCTGACAACTATAATGACTTTTAATATATTTTTTACTACTTTAATCTGTAATATTCTAATATGATTTTTTACTACATTATCGTAATTTCTATAAGGAATATATGATATTTGATATTTATAAAAATAATTATTTCTTATACGTATATATTTTTGTAACATTACGTTCTTTTTACCTATGTAATGTAGGTTTCATCATAATTTTAAAACTCTGTTAAATGTTCTGATATCAGTGAATAATTTAATTTACTCTTTCAGAAACAGCGCAGCCATAAATGTTAAATTATTGATTTGACGGATTCATAATATTCTTTGTAAAATAACTGTAATGATTGCATATTAACTCCTGTATAATTTTTAAATTAGTACATATTTATATTATTAGCTAAATGTACAATTGGTAAATATATAGTCGTTACAGAGTACACGTAGAAAGGCTGTTTTTAGGCATTTTTATATAGATTTATTTCAAATGAATCAACGAACCGAAGAATCTATAAGTAAATACTGAATATTTTATTAAAGATCAAATCGGTCTTCATCTGTGTTGAATTAATTACGACTTAAACGCTAATAATTCAATTTTGTTTACTTTATTGTATGTACTCTGAACAAAAGTGCTTTAAAAATATATATTTTTATCAACAGTCATATAACCAACCAAGAAGTTTCGAATGTCATTCTTTAGCCAGGAATCTTAACAGCGCGATTGCTATATAACATTCGCAGGCAAACTAATGCCTTGAGTTCATTCAAATGACGATGACTTTTTTTAATGAACTGATATTGATGAAACAAACTTTAAATGTTAAGTTCAGTTAAAACAAAGCAGTTGGTGAAAATTTTAGGTAAATCGATTCAATACTTTCAAAGATTGACGTGACCATACATTCAGACAGACTGACGGACAGACAGACAAGAAATTAAAAAAATATATTTTTACTTTCTATTATTCTTTTTAAGTGCCCCTTCCATCCATTTCAGTCAAAACTACTAAATGTACAGACAAATTATTTTTACTGTTTTATTATATATAGAAATTTTTACATATATTTTATAAAATTAAGATAAGCTAAAGTTCTAAATTTGTCATTTAAATTTCTACGAATCAAAGTCTTATGTAACTAAACCAAGCAAAAAACAACTAATACGTATGTACCTTTGTCTCATATATTATAGTAAGAATTACAGAAGATGACATAATTTTACACATAATTGTCTTTGACCTTTCAAGATGATATTTTTTTTAATTACTGTTATATTCCATGTATGAAGTAATATTTATGTTTAAACGTGAATAAAAACATGGTTTTTACATGGTTCTTAATTGCTTTGGTAATTTAGTTTAATAAGTCAGTAGTAAGTGGTAAGTGTCTATCACTTTATGTAATTTAATATATCAACAAATATTATTTAGTTAATTTGATTGTTTACTCTGTTAAATATGAATGAGTGCCTCGCCTGGTTTATACGACTGCCAAGAAGTACCAGTGATATAGTAAAGGATATAAAATATACGCAAATATATTATAAAACACCACCTACTTGATGTAAATGATTTGTATCTTATTGTCACGAATGAAAGTTTTCCACCTTTTGTTTTTTTGTTTTTTGTGCATAAATTGCTGTTCTTTAGACTTATGAGTAAGTAGTTTGTGGAAACTTGATTGGTATTTGTACTATTATTTGTGTGTTATTAGAATATATTTAATGTACTTTATGTTTCCCTTAAAAATAAAGAAAAAAAAAATAAAAAAAATGAAAATATTAATGTGAGTATTTTAATAATACAAAGTAAATAATAGCTTACTACGAGGTTAAAAATTGTTTCTCAAATTTCTCTAACTTTGTATCTAAGAGTATTTAATATAAAATCACTACTGCTTTTCGGGATAAATTGTGAACAACGAATGGGACGACTCATTTTCCGGGTATTTCTGGGTAGCAGAATACTTCCGACATTCCAAATCCGTTTTCAAAATCTTATTGCCCTTTAATTAAAATCCTAATCTTCAATAGTAATTTTATTAACTTTAGGAAATACCTAAAACACCATGTAGCTTTAAGTTCTGGCTTCAAAAAAACATTTGTATTATCGTGACAAACTATTTCGGTTTTTGTGTATACCAAGTTGTTAATTTTTTACAGGGACTACTAAAACATCAAGGACAGCTAAGGAATTATTTGCCTGTAATTCTATTGTCCTCAGCTTTCCTTGACG
>DWQW01009875.1:0-12595 GCA_018249695.1 Heliconius erato demophoon | reverse complement strand
AACAGACAAAAATTCCAAAAATGTTGGAAATGGATTATGTTAATTATCCTTTAACACCCTGGCAATTTTTTTTTTAAATATTTTCAATGTACAGAAACGACTTTTCTACAGATTTATTATAAGTATATAGATTGTGTTATAGTTATGTTGTAATATACATATACTGTAAGAGCTGTACAAAGAGATTATTTTTATTCTATTATTAATACGGTATTTGGTTATTTTAAGTACAAAATATATATTTATGTATGAAGTAACACAATTTAAATTTTAGTTTACGTTTCTCGATGATATTACCTTAGAAGGAAAGTCTCTCTTCAATTCACTGATACTTTGACACCAATAAGCTTCACATTTCTCAGAAATTAGTTCGATGTTGAGGAAAGAACCTTGACCGGGGCCGAAGTTTTCTCCAGATGTAACGCCTCGGACTATACGAGGTGATATGTTAATGACTAAATCCTACAAAAAACATAAAAAATAACTTAACTCCAATAAAGTTTATCCTACGTATGAAGTCAGTCGTAGTGCAGCGCAGCGTTGACTTCCGCCACTCAAGTCGCAATGTCTCCAGAATTCAGCGAAAAGTGGGGAACGGACGTGTCTTAATGGGAACGAAGTGTCTTAACACTAAGTCCCCAGATTTCCTCTGCCTACACTGCCATATGCGGGTTACAGCATCAGATAAAAAAAATAACCGATCCACCTTATTGTTTTATTTATTATCATTATCTCGAAGCTTGGAACACGTGGACTGACTTTCGTTACCATCAAAGCAAAAACTAGAATCACTTTAACTATTTTATACTAACTTTATCCAAGCCAAAAGTTTTGGTAACAACAAATCCCCAGCCCTGTTCAAAAGCTCGTCGTATCATGGCCGAGCTCGTAGTGGGAGGCGCACTTGCTAACCCGAAAGGGTTCTCAAATCTAATACCGCATACTTCCACTGATAGATCCACTTCATCAATCGGACTGTGGAACTTTGGTAACTCGATTGGAGAATCGAATGGAATACCCTGTAATAGAGTTTTTGAGTTACATATTGCAGATTATAGTAATAATAATAAGGGCATTAAATAATTAAGTTATTATATTTTTCAAGGTTTGAAAAAAAATACATTGTTCGACAGTGGCTATTTTTTGTTTCAAAATATAGCCAATTTGAAATTACATTTTTATACTGAAAGACATAAAAATGTAATTTTGAATTCTTATCTCAACCATTAATTCTATAAACCTAGTTGAAATTAAATATTTTCTAAATATTAATCATTGTCATACCATTAGTATTAATGAATTTTTCTGGGCTTATTATAAACTAACTGGTTTTAAGTGTGACAGTTTCAAATTTTGGACAATAGTTATTTTGTTTTGTAATTGGTATTTACCTGTAGATAACAGTGCATATACCAAGCTGCTGTTTTGCCATCGTTGACTGACTCGACGGTAGTTTCCGCGACACCCGCCAAATCTCCTCCAATGAACACTTGGGGCTTGCTGACACTTTGCATAGAGTTACTATCCACTTCTGGTAGCCCCCAGCGATTGAGTTTCACACCTTCCATTGCTTCTTTCACTGAAATTTTGCATATGTTTTAATATGGCTCGAAGGACCAATACTTATATGTTCTTGTTTGAAATATATATTTTTGTTAAAATATATATTTTACAGCTTCAGACTTTATTCCACATATGGCAGGGCAGGTAGAGTTAACCTAGTATCTGTCAAGACACTCCATTCTTCACTATCTGTCTAAATTCGGGACATTGCATCTTGAGTATCGAAATTCAATGCACTTTATTTTACTACAGGGCGAACATGGAAACAATATTCTTATAGCTTCACGCCTCCTGCTATGTGCGGCCCTAGTGTTAAGACACTCCGTTCTTATTAAAATACTTTCGTTCCCCACTTTTCGCCAAATTCTTGAGGCATTGAGCGTGTTGAGTGGCAGAACTAAACGCCGCGTGTTACCTCGCCACCAAAGCCAATAATGGGAATATTAAATATTTAATTTTCATTTTTTTGAGTGGGAATCCAACCCACAAACTGTCGCGTTTACAGTCATCATTGAAAATATATAATTTTAAAACTTACCATCAGTGTCATAAAGTCCCGATCCAAAAGCAGATATGATAAAGTTGGCCTTCAATTGCAATATTTGATCAGCATCCTCAATCCATTCGCCATTGTCTAGCTGTTCTGTACGACACATCTTAAGAGCTGCTATCTGGAAAAATATTTTTACTTAAAAAAATAAATTAAATTAAATTAGCTTCACGCTGTATCCCGCACACAGAAGGGTAGGCAGAGGGAACCTAGTGTAACACACTCCGTTCCCCACTTTCTGCCGAATTCTGGAGGCATTGCGTGTTGAGGGGCAGAACTCAACGCCGCGCTTAACCTCGACACCAGAGCGAAGAAATGGAAATATAAATTTAAGTAAATATTTCATCTCCTCGAGAGGTCATCGAACCCAGAACCAGTCAGTTTTGCAGTCACACCTCGTGCCGCTGCGCCACGACCGGCCTCTATTACCGGTATTTTTACTTCTATAGAGAATTTCTTTTAAAATGATTGATTGAAGTAATTAAATTATTTGTACTATGTATTTGCATAAAAAGCAAAAAAAAAATCGCTAAAAGAAGCCTATAGCTAGTGGATAGTGACCCAGTTTAATATACATATATAATGTTGTTTAATCAGTAGGAGGTTACCTTTCCGTCTCTAACAATGACTTCTTGTGGGGACATAAACGGTATAAATTCACATTTTTCTTCTTTTGCTAGATCAACCTGTAAAAGAATAAATATAAAGTTAACATTATACAAATTATAATAGAGATTTGATAGTAAGATAACAAGTCGCTTATTAAATTATGTTCCCACCCAAGGGATGATATTTAATTTACTTTCATTGTCCAGTTCCGGAGAGAAAAATCGGTCGGTTTCACCACTCAAGCTCAACACGCAGTCATGAATTCGTATATAAAGAGGAGAACGGAGTGTTTTCATACGAAGTTCTCTCTGCTTACCCTTTTATATGGAAAGAGTAAAGCTGCTAGTTTCCACTTATAACTTAAAGTGGGTAACGGAAGTGTCATAACGGGCAACGGAACCTCCTAACACTAGGTTCCTAGGGTCCCCCGGTTCCCCTACGTGCGGGACAGGGTATGAACCTAAAAAAACAAACCTCTTCAGGCACAGCACGTATATTAGTGAAGCCCTTCCTGAACACGACGTATACGCGCCTCGCGCCGCACCGCAGCGCGGACGTCGCGCAGTCGAAAGCGGTGTCGCCGGCGCCCAGCACTATCACGTTACCGTAGAGTTCTGGTAACGAGGACTTACAGGCGCACATCCCTATGATTTAAAATTGAAAATATATATTTAGGGAAGTTTAATGTTCATTCTTTTTTTCCGGCGGTACAAAGTATGACTGTAAAACCGACTGGCTGTGGGTTCGATCCCCACTCGAGGAGATAAAATATTTACTTAAATTTATATTTCCATTTCTTCGCTCTGGTGTCGAGGCAAAGCACGGCGTTGAGTTCTGCCATTTAACACGCAATGCCTCCAGAATTCGGCAGAAAGTGGGTTACGGAGTGTCCTATACACTAGGTTCCCTCTGCCTACCCTACGTTCCCTGTATGCGGGATACAGCGTGAAGCGGATTTTATTTTTTTTTTTTTTCCGAGGCTGTCGTGGTACAGGGACTGATCCCTACCGCAGGGCTATCTCAATGGATATTTATATATATATATATATATATATATATATATATATATATATATATATATATATATATATATATATATATATATATATATATATATATATATATATATATATTTATATTGTCATGTGCATATAATAGATTTGTTTTGTCATGTAATAGATTTAGAATCGAGGCTAAACGCGGTCAACGGGAGTATCTTAGTGGGAAACGGAGCGTTTTAACACTAGGTCACCAGGTTTCCTCTGTCTACCCTGCTATGTGAAATAGTAGTTAAGCTATAAAAAAACCTTTAGTTCAGTGTCGCGCTGTATGCCACATAGCATATACAAACAGAATGTGTAGGGGTATTGCACAATATTTAATATTGTTCATAAACAACATTTGTAAACACACTAAATCAGCGTCCTAAATTTATTCGCTACAAATACAATTGTGTAATTATTGTCCACTATTGTTTTGTAGCGTATAAATAAACAAATGAAATATATAATAAAAGAGTTGAATATTAAGTCTCGTATCAGTCACATCGCCTCTCTACTCGACCCCACAAATGTAGTGTCAAGTCAATGAAATCAAATGAAATATTCATTGCTCAAGTAGCAAAATCACCTAAGCAAAAGTTGAGGAGCGTTGAATTCCAAGCAACTTCTCGTATTCGCGTGTTCAATGTCTTGATATTAGGTTCTTTCTGATGTATGATGTAAAAGTAAACATATTATTTAAATTTTGGCCCTTTAAGTATATAAACGGTTTAGTAAAATATAAAATTTTTAAGTTATTTTTAGTTAAGTGACAAACTCTTAGAGAATAACTGAAGAAAGAAGAAGAATAACTCACCTCTTTTACTGCCCTTAGATACCAGCGGCAAAAAAATCTTGCTTGTGTAAAATCCCATATCTGTAGTTAAGTTTTTGAATATAGGAATATTTTTTGGCTCCGGTAAACCAATACCTAGAAAGACTGCAGCATGGTCATCCTTCAAAAGCCCCTTTTAACAATTATAATGATTTATTAGCTTTAACAAATATTAATAAAAGTTTTAGATGGTTTAATAGATACCGATTGCTTATAAATGTTTTACATCGATTTCGTATGAATTTCTAAGCCAGAGATTGTGAGTTTGACATTAAAAAACAAGTAATAAAAATAGTGATATATGTAATTAACTATAACATTTACTCGACGTTTTATTCAGTGATCTTTTTACCAGAGCAGAGAGAATGCATTACTAATATTTAGTAATAAATTATAGAGAGATTGAGGCCAGTCGTGGCCTTGCTCTGATAAAAGTGAGGTTTTGAGTTTTCGCCGCCGCCATTCAACGCAATGCCTCCAGAATTCGGTGGAAAGTGGGAGACGGAAGTATCTTAATGGGAAAGGAGTGTCTTAATATTAGATTCCTAGATGCCCACTGCCTATCTTGCTATACGCGGGATACAGCGTGAAGCAGCGTGAATAATATAAACATACTTACATCAACAGTTATATCTTTAGAAGACAGTTTGCGTCCAGTAACAAACTTGACTCCCAGGTTCCTAATAAGGTCTATTTCATATTGTACCACGTCATATGGGAGACGATATTGAGGGATTTCAGATGAACTGAAAAATTTAAATAAAAAAAGTAATTTAAACAAAAAAATTATTTGATTAAAAAAAGTAATTTAAATTTACAAAATTTGTAAAGTTATTATATGAGGCCAGTCGTGGCGCAGCGGCACGATGTGTGACTGTGAAACCGACTGGTTGTGGGTTCGATCCCCACTCGAGGATATGAAATATTTACCTAAATTTATATTTGGATTTCTTCGCTCTGGTGTCGAGGCTAAGCGCGACGTTGAGTTCTGCCACTCAACACGCAATGCCTCTAGAATTCGGCAGAAAGTGGGGAACGGAGTGTCTCAACACTAGGTTCCCTCTGCCTACCCTGCTGTGTGCGGGATACAGCGTGAAGCTGATTTTTTATTTGTAAAGTTATAAATTTAATTAATTAAATGATAAAACTAAAAGTTTTGAATAATAAAAAGAGACGAATAAAATTATTTGATGACTTACTAACTCGATTTATTCAAAAAAGGCATAAGTGATATAGTGATAGTGAAGAGGTGAGAGGATAAGGAAAAACATTTGTATTGATTATTACATAGGTATGTCTATACAGAGTGGAAGCGTCAGCGCTCCTTTTACGGGAACAGCATATAGGGTAAAATATTTTAAACCCGGTATGGGTTATAAAGAAATTAATCAAGATATCTCAACAGTTTAGACGTTGCATTTTTTTTTCAATTCACGATGTTTATCCTATATTTCGTGTGACGCAGTTACGCATAGATATCAATAACATAAACACGTACTACTACAAAAATACTAAAAAAAGTTAAACAACTTTGAACTTTGCCGCCAATACCTACGACTCGATTTCGGAATGAGGCGTATGCGGCGGTTTCCGTTTTATAAGTTTATGTGTGCGTGCGTCGTGCTTAACAAATGGAGTTTTATATTACAACGATAATACTATTATTTATTTTGTTTGAAAAATTCACTTTTTGGGAAAAATATATATTTTTAATTGTATTAGGAGTAGTAGAGTAGTTAAAACTGTGGTTTCATTTGAAGTGGTTCTGACAAAAACACTCTATATAGCTTGTGGGTTGCAATAATTACCTTAATCCTCCCAAATAATTCTCTTTCTCATAAACAGTAATGTTCTTATATCCTAGCCTTGCGAGGAAACAGGCACAACTCAAGCTGGCTGGTCCTCCACCGACCAACGCGATCTTTTGATCGCCTCCTTTTGGCAATGGTTTCGTTTTAGGATCTAACGTTTGAGGAATTCCCATTTTCATAAATATCTGTAAAAACGATACCAGTTCTTATAAATTATTTAGTAAAATAATCATTACTTAGTATTTCTCTTGTAATGAGTTAAAACAAACAAACCCAACAAACCTATTTAAGCTTTTAAGCTATAAGTTTTGAAAATTTCAATATTATTATAAAACAAACAAAGAATTTAAATCAATCATAATTTGTATACAGTTAAAAGTAAAATAATTTTTGACATAATGTCATTTTCATCTTTAATAAATTTCATTTCCTGGCCCAGATTCAAATCTGTTCCGTCACAAATTTAAGCGAAGAACGGAATGTCTTCTTGTGTGAGTTTCACGCTTTATCACGCACATCTCTGGCTACCCTGCCATATGCGGGATAAAGCGTGAAGTTGAAAAAAAGCGATTTCTTACATCAACAGCAAAATGCTGCAATCCACCGATGTTGATAGCGCCCTCCTCGCTCGCGTGCAGGTTGCAGCCGCCGACGCATAGGTCGCTTGTAGGGCACACCATACCGCAAGTGAGGCCGAGTGGGTTGTCTGAGAGAATAGCTTTAGCTGCTCCATAGTAATTCTGTGAATGTGTTATTTTAAATTGTTAGTTTTTTTTGTTAATTATAGATATTTTCATATTGTAGTTAATGTTTCTTTAGATTTTCACTGTATCCTACATGTAGCAGAGTTGGCAGGGGTAGCTCCACTCTATTCCATAGTTTTCGCCCAATTTCATTGGGTGTTCAGTGCTAGTACTTAACGCTGTGCTTTGTCTTGTTATCAGAGTGCGGAAATGAAAATAAATTATTGCCGCGAATAGGATCGAATCCACAACCATTCGGCTTATAGTCAGGCGCTGCCCAATTGTTCATAGGTTTGTATATTTGATATTAACTTATATATATATATATAATCAACTATATTTTTAGGGTTCCATTCCTTTTAAGGAAAAGACGAACCCTTATAAGATTACTTTGTTGTCTGTCTGTCAAGAGCACTTATCTAAGGAACGTTTGGAGATATCGAGTTGAAATTCAAATCATGTACTCAAATCTGGGGTCCCATGATTTCCTGAAAAAATTGTATTTTTACATTTACTTAAAAAAGATATATCCGTTTATATTGCAAAATACATTATATTTTGCCACATTATACAGGGTGAAAGTGTCAGTAATATTTTAAACCCATACCTAAAAAAAATAATCAAGATACCTCAACAGTTTAGACCAAGGATTTTTTTTTATTTCACAATGTTTATCTATACCTGTATTTCGTGTGACGCAGTTCCGCATAGATACAAATAATGTAAACACATACTACTACAAAAATACTGCTAAAGATTAAGCAACTTTGAAATTTGCCACCAATACCTACGAGTTGATTTCAGAAAAAAAATGTATTAGGCCTTTATAGAGTAGTTAAAACTGTGGTTTCATTTAAAGTGGTGCTAAACACTTCCATCCTATATAAAGAAGATAAAAATTAATAGGGTATTTCCGGTTGATCTAAAATTATGAAATTTGGCAGCTATCATCGACAGGTACTAGTTCAGGAAAAAACTGAAAACTATACATTTGTGGTTAAATCCTAAAAATAATAGTCTTAAAATGAGGGAAACGTTTGGTATTGAGGCCGCCAATTCAAGTGAGGTATCAGATGAAAGGGCTCTGACTAAACTACGCTTTAATTTCAGAAAAGGCTCCAGAAATCTAATTTTTGTACGGAACCCTCGGTGATTGAGCCCAATTCGCCGTTGCCCGTTTTTTTTATTTGACTGTCATCTAAAATTTACATAATCAACTAAAAAAAAATGTAACAAACCTTGCTAGCTATACTAGTAATAAAACTTTTGACATCAATTTGTGTAGGACAGGACTTCTGGCATGGCGCGTCTGCGCATTTAAGACATCTCGCTGCCTCTTTCAGGGCTCCACGTTCTGATAGCGTAGTGTGCTTGATGTCATCGAAGTTCTTTTCAAGCGTTGGACATGTCTAAATAAGAAAATTACTTATACTATACACTAATATTTTTTCTTTATAACAGTGTTATAACAGTGGTAGGCGGAGGCAGACTAGTGCTAAGACACTCCGCTTCCGCTTTGCGCCGAAATTTGGAGGCATTGTGTGTTGTGAGCGGAACTCAATGCCTCGCTTTGCCTCGACACCACAGTGAGGATATGAAAACATTAAATATTTCATTTCCTCGACTGGGAACCCAACTCGTCCCAAGACACTCCGTTCCCCACTTTCTGCCGAATTCTGGAGGCATTGCGTGTTCAGTAGCAGATCTCAACGCCGCGCATTGCCTCGGCACCAGAGCAAAGAAATGGAAATATAAGTAAATATGAAATAACTTATAAATATTGATATTTAATTAGATATCAAATGTACATATTAGATTTGGCCCCAATAATATATCTAATAAAAAAATACACTTATCATAAATATTTCGTCAAGTTTAAAAACAGTTGATCTTTCAATATTATCTGAAAGACATAAAAATGTCAATTCATGTATTGATCGCGAACAACCTAAATACCTATACCTATTTCAATGTGTCATCAGTCGTCTTATCTAAAGAGCGGTGTCATACAGTTCGATGTACATATCTTGAAGCTTAGAATAAATAAAAGAATTTAATAAATTTCTTTTAAGAAATAATAAAATTGAATGAAAACTTAGTCTCTTCACCAGACTCACTTTTTTTTGTTAGCATAAATTTTAAATCTATATTAATAGAGAAAATAAAATTTTAATTACTCACACCACATTTTCTATCAGCATTTCTTTTCCAATGTTGCTTGTTCTTCTTCGTCTGAGCCGATGGCACCAAATTGCTATATGGTTTGATTTTTGGATTCAGCTTCAGGAGATTCTGAAATTGTGTTTATTTTATGGCGAGATGGATAGCGAGAACTTAGTGATTAAACTCTTCGTATCCCAATTTTTGCTCGATTTGAACTATGACTTGAGTCAGGTGGCAAATTTAAAATAATTTAAATATAGGAACCAAGTCATTCTACATAATTGGAATCGAACTCATAACAATTCTTCTTAGATACTCTTTCACTGGTTGGTCTAATGTTGAATGGAATAGCGATAAATGTGGAAATTTTGTCTTAATGGATAAGCCTCAATTGCTCACCTTCTACGACCAAATTCACAGCGTGAAGCAAAAAAATCTATTTAACGCAAATTGTTTACTTAAAACAAAAGAAATGGTTAAAACTTGTCCAAAATATTATAATTTACATATACATCAGACATTTTCTATTGATACGGGAGCCGAAGAGGGGACTTTTGGGATTTACTCGAGCGCGGCAAATTAATATACTGGGGATTCCCCGTACTCGGTTACGTATTTTCACCAAATATGAGCCCCATATATATGGCCGCCCGTCTAGGTTAAAGGATGAGATTAGTAAAAAAAAATTGATCATCTAAAATTCTCGAGCGCGTCAGATTAAGGTAGAGTAACTTAGTTACATGCTAAATAGTGTATATTCCACTAAACTGACAATTTGGAAGTGACGTAAAGAAGGGGGAGGGCTACAAAGTTGTAAAAAAAATGTGGCTAATTTTTCTTTTATTTTGAAGGGAATAAGGGAAGGGAATCCCCACTCGAAGAGATGAAATATTTACTTAAATTTATATTTCCATTTCTTCGCTCTGGTGTCGAGGTTAAGCGCGGCGTTGAGTTCTGCCACTCAACACGCAATGCCTCCAGAATTCGGCAGAAAGTGGGGAACGGGAGTGTCTTAACACTAGGTTGCCTCTGCCTACCCTGCTGTGTGCGGGATACAGCGTGAAGCTGATTTATTTTTTATTTATTTTATTTGAAGGGAATAATTCGAGGATTACGAAAAATATATAATCTGACGAACTCCATAAGCCGAAGTAATAAAAGTTGACCGATAAAGTTTAATGCGGCTACGAGTTGCCTTTATTCCTCTCAAATGATGAAATCGATTCTACCGATGAATCTTCATCGTCAAAATCATAAAGAAATAATCATAAGACAATCAAATTAAAAAAATGAACAGTTCTCAAAACAAAAATTCTATTATTTTCTTATAAACTTGTAATATTTTTTAGAGTTTATATATTTTTTAGATTGTGACTGTAAAACCGACTGGTTGTGGGTTCAATCCCCATTCGAGGAGATTAAATATTTACTTAAATTTATATTTCCACTTTTTCGCTCTGATGTCGAGGCAAAATCGCGGCGTTAAGAGCTGCTACTCAACATTCAAGACCTTCAAAATTTGGCAGAAAATGGGGAACAGAGTGTCTTAACATTAGGTTCCCTCTGCCTACCCTGCTGTGTGCGGGATACAAAGTAAAGCTGATTTGTTTTTTTTTTATTTATTTAAAAAAATATTAATAACTGTCAGATTAAACAAGTTCCTTCAGATAATCGTCAGATTATGAGATATCTCGTCTAGGGCATGAAGATGAATCATATATATCTTAATCTGACGCGCTTGAGTATTTCAAAAAGACGATTTTTTTTGCACATTCCAACAATGGTTGTGAGCTTACGTCACATCCAAACCGTCAGATTATTATATGAGAGCTTTTTACAGGTTCACTTAACATCCCCTTAGAAAATCTGACGCGCTCGAGTATGTCCATGCAACAGTTTTTTTTTTACATTTTTGAAATTCTATAGCCGCTCACCCTACCGATCAAAAGATATGTATTGTACGACATTTTTTCTTGTTATCATCTAAGCTTTGCAACCAAATAGGTCTCTACGACGGTCGAGTAAATCAAGAAAGTCCCCTCTTCGGCTCCCGTACAAGATGTATCTTTACGCAGAATTGTTGTTATTTGAGACAAAATAGACTATTTCAGTAAAAAATAACTTTAAAATTATATTAACTTAATGACGTACATATATAGTTAAAATTTAATCAAAAAATCAAATCAAATCAGCTTCACGCTATATCCCGCACACAGAAGGGTAGGCAGAGGGAACCTAGTGTTAAGACACTCCGTTCCCCACTTTCCGCCAAGTTCTGGAGGGATTGCATGTTCAGTGGCGGAAATCCTGGCTCTGGCCTCGACACCAGAGCAAAAAAATGAAAATATAAATATAAATAAATATTTCTTTTTCCTCGAGTGGAATCGAAGGATCGAACCCACAACCAGTCGATTTTACAGTTACACTTTATGACTGGTCTCTAATAAATATATGGTTATTCGTTTATTAATATACACGAATAACTATATATTTATTAGAGATAAATAAAATGTGATAAGCCTGAGACAGACGTAATAAATGTCATAAGTCGTAGCAGTAATTTAAATGTTAGCATATCGTTATGTATAGATTTATATAGCTCGAGTAAAATTTATCATTTATGATAAAAAATATTTGAAATTTAATATAAATTATTTATATCGTTGCCTCAGCAACAGCGATTCGCTTATTCATTTTGTATGTAACTAACGGTCAAAGCACGGCTTTTTTAAATTTGTAGCTATATAATAAAAAAAATGCTAAAAGCAACCTAAGCGCGACTTTGGCCGCTTAAAGTTACAAAATCTTAACATAAATTGTAGCCTATACGTTATTCTGATGTACAAAGTATATTTTTATAAAGTTCCTTCTAAGTCCGTTTCGTAGTTTTAGCGTCAAAATGACAAACAACCATCTTCATAAATTTTCACATTAAAACATTAGTAGGACTAGTTTTTATGTACCAAACAAACTCTTTCGCTTAATATACAAAAATATAAATAAATATATATTTAATATAAACGAATAACTATATATTTATTAGAGACTAGCGGCCCGCCCACGGCTTCGCCCGCTTAAAATACATGATTATTGATTTAATATGCAGAATTGATTGCCAACTTTTATGACTTCTAATATGATTTTTTTATTACTTTAATCTATCTATATATATAAAAGGACTTGTGCTGACTGACTGAGGTAAGACGCACGCAGAGCCGTAACCGCTGATGGTAGAAACGTGAAATTTGGGCAGATGTTTATTTTCATATTCTGGACATCCA
>DWQW01009874.1:0-12596 GCA_018249695.1 Heliconius erato demophoon | reverse complement strand
ACCAGAGCGAAGAAATGGAAATATAAATTTAAGTAAATATTTCATCTCCTCGAGTGGGGATCGAACCCACAACCAGTCGGTTTTGCAGTCACACCTCGTGCCGCTGCGCCACGACCGGCCTCTAGTAAATATTTACTATATAAAAAAGAATTAAATCAGTTTCACGCTGTATCCCGCTCATAGCAGAGTAGGGTATATAGGGTAGAGTAGGGATTAGACCTTCCGCCAAGTTCTGGAGGCATTGCGTGTTGGTGCCGGAAATCAACGCCACGCTTTGCCTCGACTCTAGAGCGAAGAAATTAAAATATAAATGTAAATAAATATTTCATTTTATCGAGTGGGGATCGAACCTACAACCAGTCGATTTTACAGTCACACTTTATGCCCCTGAGCCACGACTGGCCTCAAATTATTAATTACTATATTGATTATCCAAATGACTACTCAAGTTTTCTAATATTATGAATTTTGAAGTTTGTTAGTTTGGACATTTGTTCCACTTTCTGAACGGACTTTGATGTAACTTTACAATAATATATCTTGTACTCGTATATCAAAATAACACAAATGTATGCAAAATTTAGATATCGTTTCATTTTATGAGAATCAAATGTGTTTCTTTCTCGTTTACAATCAAACAATTCCTATTTGCTTTGAATTGGCATTAACTAGATTTTTTTAAAAATTACTCATAGTCCCAATACGCAACATGAGCAACATAACATGGCATATTCGGAGAGCAAAATAAGTAGAGGAGAGGAGAGTAGAGTAGAGGAAACCCAGAAAAAAAAAACAAGGCGGAGGAGAAAAAATAAGTGATAAGACACTTCATTCCATACTTTCCGCTCAATTTTCAAGGCCGGAGAGAGCAAATTATCATAATATAATCCACTGAGTGGACGACAACGACAACAATATACAACATATAACATAACTTCGTACAAAATAAACTGTAGTTAATTTATGTATTGGTCAGATTTTATCAATGGAATTTGTTTATTTCAATTACTTATACGAAATATACATAAAAAGATTTTAAATGAAACTATTTTAACCGGATTAATCGTGTATATTTTGTATTATATATATTTTTGGATACGATTAATCCGGTTAAAATAATTTCATTTAAAATATGAAATAATCGTGAAAATCAAAGAACTTATTAATATAAAAATAATTATATAAAAAAAAATTGCGTTTTTGATCGAAGCATTTAAGTAGCTCAAAATATTTTAGCTCTACATGAATTTTATTTCTACTTCATACTGCTAATAATGCGTTTTAATTTTTATAAACTTTAAGAGCCCAAGAGCACTCAATTTTATGCGTATTTAATGAAAAACGGCTAAGTTCGAGTAGGACTTGCCCATAGAGGGTTCCGTACTAATTTCAAGTCATTGTAGGTCGACGCGAAGTACAGCCCAGAAAAGTTGACAAAGCTAAATTAATGAGAGTATGCATTCATTTCATGATCAAAAAACGAATATACGAATATAATAATGCATAAATTCTCGTATCTAGATTGCGTTGACCGTAGGAGCTTGATTTTTTCTGTTCTCTACAAACCACTTCCAAATTATAGACAAACATATTTGATATTAATTTCAACTTAATACCTCTACGTGATCTCAATATAAAGGGTCATGACAGACTGAAAGATGGACAACAAAGTGATTCTATAAGGGTTCGATTTTTTCAGAACCCTAAAAAGCAGTTTTATGCTTTTTCAGGCTATCTGCTTAGCCTGTGTAAGCAAAGTGTAGTGTCAAAATATTCCTCTCTACACTTTCCGCTTAATTTTTAAGAGAGTATAATGAGTGGTGCAACTCAATGTCGCACTTTGTCTACTAGAGCAGAAAAATAATAACTATTCGTTCCTGCGAATGGATATCGAACTCCAACCGTCCCGTTTACAATCACACGAGGTACCACGTCGTCATGAAGGCCTTTATTACCTGTTTGGATAATAAGTTTCTCTCACTTTACTTTATATATGGTACATTCCTTTGCAATCATACTATTATTTAATATTTTTATATTCATTCAACTAACTACAACACTATATTCATATAATTGTAAGTAGAAGTGAGTAACAAGTGGTACAACACTAGCGGTCGTGTCGCAGTCGCCGCGGCGCTCACTAATTACGAACATAATTAGTTAACGCTCGCACCGCTCTTTACAGCTTACGATAGACACGACTTTTTACATAAAATATGTTGAAATAATTTAAGCGGGAATCAGCTATATAATATATAATTCTCATTTTCGTAACAAGACAAAGCGCGGTGTTGAGTTCCGACCACTTACCACGCAATATCTTGAAAATTGGGCGGTGAGTAGGAGTGTCTTAATCACACTGCGTTCTTTGCTATATAAGGGGCACAGCGTGAAGCTAAAAAAATGTACTTCTCCAAATAGTATTTGAACCCGTAACCATAGATCGGCGATAATTGATTATAATTGTCTCTAACTTTTTTGGTTCCTTAAATATTACAATAGATACCGCTCTGTGACAGACAGACAGACAGGACAGAGGGGCTTGCCTTATAGGGGAGTTGCTTAATATGTATTATGTTTAAGATTGGGGTCTTTGCACCCCTTGCTTATGGAACCCTAATGATATTCAATGATATTTTAGATAATTATTTATTAGAAATATTTCAATACTATATATCCCATACACAAATATATTGAGTATTATAGTTTTAAGCATTCAGCTACAAGCTTTTTCCCGCATAACATTGTAGAGAGAGAGAGAGAGAGAGAGTTAATTCATTCCGTTCCTAATATTCCTTCGAATTTTCGAGATGTTGCGAGGTGAATGGCGGAACTTAATCTGCGTGTAACTCTTTATACGGGTTGTATTGTAACGTAAGGTTCATAAAGTCTAAAAATAGTCTTCCTTGATAAATAAATTATACAATATAAAAAAATCACATCAAACAAAAAGTTTCTGAGATTAGCGCGCTCAATCTAACAAACTGTTCAGCCTTAACATATTAGTGTAAATTTTACTTTAAATACAAGAACAGTCGTGAAGAGTAACGCGTCGCCTTCAAAACCCTTATCGAAGTCGAACTCACAGGATTCGTGTTACATAATCTGCCGACAAATTTGATTTTGAGAGGAAATTGCTTATGAGTACACAATGGTTAGAATAATTATTATTAACGCGGTAAAGTTAAGAATATATTCTCATATTTGTTACCTCTTGAGAGAATCGAGTAATAAAAAATATAACTTTCGTCTATTACATGATTGGGAATGGAATTTGAACTTGCAACTACCATGTTGAGACAAATCCATCCAAACTGAGCCTTGATTCAAGTATGACCTTTTTACACATTTTCCCGCATAGTATGGTAGGCAGAGAGAACACTGCTCTCAGTACGAAATGTCTCGAAAATTGGGCAGTATACTCCAAGTAAACACAAGGTTCTCCTTGCCTGTCTTGTTATATGCAGGATACAGCGTGAAGCTAAAAAAATAAACTAAAAGTATAATTTGTTCTATTTCTCAGCAGTATCGCTAAGGTTTCAGGAAATTCACGCAGCAAAATGAGGTAGTACCCGCGGGAAATGTTTTAAGTGCGCTTTTCTTCATGACTCCTCTTAGTGATGTTAAAATTAAACAGGCTGCGTCCAGAGAGTACTCGCTACTGAAAAGTATGAGAAAATATCATGAAATAGTATTTATTATTTTTTTATGATAATATCAAACCAATTTATAACATAAAATTTGTTATTTGTTACTAGTTCATCTATTTTTTTTAATTTTACACTGTATCCTGCACATATTTCGTTCTCCATTTTCCCGATTTATTTCAAACATTTTCACCAACCACAGATAAACAAACATCAAACGTTCACAATTAAGCACAGATCATGGACAGCAATAAAACCTTGGGAACGCAAAAAGGTCAGACCGCAGCTCAGCCATCGCGGGCTCAGAATCAAAATGTAAATGCGAACAAAAAGCGGGGCTTAGACAACAAATAAACGCCGCCCAATGAATAGATTAGTCCCGACCAATATTTGACAAGGATAATTGACTAAGTTTAGACGCCCATACAATACGCGAGTCAGTCAGTTTGTCAAACAGCAGTTAACTAAATCACCGGCCGCGGGTGATCGTGGAAAAGGCATGTTTAATTCATGGATAGAACGATCTGTCTGATGATAGAAGATTAAGGTGATGTGAGGGCAATGTCTCTATATTGGGTCTCATGTCTGTGTTATGAGGGACTCGTCAGTTTAAGTAGTCGTAGATAAGGGTCAGCTATGTTTATGGTATAAGGTAGGTGTCGCCATATTTATTTATTTTAATCTCAATTTAATTTTTGTCTTTTATTTAAGAAAATTTAACTACCTTAAATAACTTGTTGACTGAGAAGGAAAAACATGTGGAAAGCAATTTTGAATTGCTCCTACTCCTAATGTAAATTGCAATATATGTGACGTACATGTATTACCTGATTTAATTAGAAAAGGTACCGATTTTAGTTGTGAACAAACAAAATAAAAAATAAATTAAGCGCATGCCTTTGTGACTTCGGCAATAGTTTTTTTAGCCTGTTCATGTTCTTTTTATCCTATCTCCGTTTATGTTAGACAAAACGCAATGTCTCAGAGAACCCTCTATCTCATCATTATATTCTCACACTCTTTATCGCAATAAACATGTGAAGTTAAGGTTAAGATATATTTACTTTAATTGTGCTTATGGCACTTGCCAATAGGCTGTTTAAAGTTACTTTCTTTTTTTTTGACGTAAAGTTGAACAAATAACATAAAATGGTTTACAGACTGTAACAGCGACATCAGGTAGAGAGAGAAGAGGGTATTCTCTTCCTGAGACTGTTAATTGTTTAGGTTCTATTTAGAGATCGGGACGGCAGATGTCTTAAGGCAGATGTCAAACGTGTTCTTATTGTACGAGAAATTAGAGAAAGCAAAATGATTCTTTGGCTTGACCGACTATGGTAATTATTACGTCAATCGATTCCTCTCTCACTGCGAGTGCCACTATTAACGTGACAAAAATAAAAACTCACCACAGCAACAACCAACCATTATATTAATAAAAAAAATGCACAAGCTTTTCAAATAAATGAATTTCAATAGAATAATTAATATAACGATTCGATCAAATTTCATTACAACAGCGCAGCGGACCGCGGCGCGTCGGTGGTAGTCCGTGGTAGTGGATGGTTGATACAGTACAGAGTCGTCGCTGTAGAGTCACAGCGACAATAAATCAATTTTAGTTTATACTAAAACATCGGCTATGTTTTTATTTGTTATGGACTTCGACCGCCGAGTTAATTGAACTATGGTGTTTCATTTTACAATATTGGCTACTGGAGGCGGTTGTGGCACATCGTGTGTCTGTAAACGCGATGGTTGTGGGTTCAATTTTCATTTGGGGGATTTAATTATTTTATATTTTCATTTCCTCACTCTGATAAAAAAACGAAAGCGATTTGTTGTGACCCGCCACTCAACACGCGTACTAGGACATGTCAATGTGGGGGTTCGAATCCGCTATGTTCAAATATACACAAAAATAAAATGAAAAGATAACATGATAAAAAATTCAGCAGTTTTGCTTTCGCATATAGTAGAGAAAACATAGTGTTAAGACATACATAGTTACTTTCCCCAAATGGGAAATAATCCCAGAACTGTCGTACTTATTTTCACGCTACCATACACTACGCCACGATGGCCTCTATATTTCATGCATGAATCGATTCTAAATAGAATCAAATACAAAATATCCTTAAAATTGTACATAAAATTACATTTTTCCGACGTTTGTTTGACATTCAAATGAAGGCGTTAGATTGATCGCAACACAACGTCTCAGTAACACTCACGACGTGAGCGAGTATGTACCGATGAATCATTTTACCTGTACCTGATTCATCATAATTTATTAAAAAAAAACACATTACTTTTTAATATGTGTGGGATTTTTGTAACGTACATCAGATTTTTGCTTAATTAAAATGAACAAGCAAAAATATTATATAAGTAATATAAATATTATATTTTTATGATTTTTTTAATATTTTAAAGGTTTATTTTATATTTATGTGATGTACATTCGTGAATATAATCGGTATATAGCATAATTGGCAGCGGAAACATAAAATTAAGACACTCCGTTCCCTACTTTCCTTCCTATTTTTGAAATTTGACGTGTTGGGTGTTGTAACTATAAGGGTTTTAAATAAAAGAAAGGATTTTGTTTGTGTTCTCAAATATATTCCTTATCATTCTAATAGGTAAAGCGCTGAGTTAAATTCCGCCACTCAACACGTAATACAATCAAAATTCGGCGGTAAGTAGGAATGAAAGAATCACAAGACGCGGTTCCACTTCGCCGCGACGCGACGGCCTCAATTTCAAGTAAAAATTTCCACACGTTAAATCTTTTCAATATCAATTTTTAGCGGTGGCATCAGCTTGTTTGTATTTGACACACTTGCCACACGCCGCCTCGCTGTGAGTAAGTCAGTATATTTCAAGCCGTACGTATTCTAAGTCTAATCCGGATGACAGAAGCGCAGCACCTGCGAAGAAGCTTTGGGAAAATTGTCCTCCAGTAAACTTACCTAACAAACCTGCAGTACCGACCGACGGCTTTATTAGATGATATTAGTTTGTTCTTGTCTTCAAACCAAACAGAAGCTTGAGATTGTCTTTATATGAGGTTGAGATTTGAGGTTTGGAGCCAAAATATTATAGACTTTAATAAGAGCCAATAAATATTATTAGTTTTCTTTTCCTGATGATTTCAGGTCAAGTGATAATTATGTCCGGTTTTTTGGAATATAAAAATATTTTAAAGCAACCTCACGTTTTTTTCCGCAAAGCAGGGTCGACAGAGGAGAACTTAGTGTTGAGACACTCGGTTCCTAACATTGTATATAGGTAGGTGTATAGGTACATAAGACTTTTGAAGTTGGAATATTGAGTGGTATGAACCATAGGGTGGTGTAAATATTTCTACGATTGATAATAGAACTCGAATCCACGACCCTTGCGTTTACAATCAGACACTATACCTATAGCTTTGTTTTTTACAAATAATAACTTTTTATAGAGACAACACAAAAACTATTATAAAATGAATAATTCAGAAAAAAACAGCATGCATTTTATGCTCAATGTACAACGTGACAGAGTATTTAAATTAATATTAGTTTTGGGGAAACCGTGCCAAGTCTACACGTCGACTACAAGTGGAGTAGAGCGGCGAGTAGGCTGGCGACGGGACCGGGGAAGGCCCGTCGCGGCCCAAATTATTTATGCAGTACGGTCGACGAGTTGTGGCCGTTCTGAAGTTATTCGGCAAGGTGTTATGAATTTTTGCATTTTATTCACTTGGGAAACATAACATTAAAAAAGTTAGACAAATCCTAAAATTAATTCCGCTTAGCCATCTACAGTTAACTCCAGGGCAGCCACGACTCCTCAACTGTACTGTACGCCGATTTGTTAATCCACAACAAAAGCCTTTGATCTGTAGCACAAACTTCCGGCCTCTCTCCCACTGCTCCCTCCCACTCCCTCCCTCCCCCTCCACGATAAGCGTTTGCAAGAATTCGTCTTTTATCTTTTAACGGGCACACTTACTGAGTTTTTAATTCAGCTTCCGAGTTGTACGAAATAAATTCTCCGCAGACTTCCTTATTTTTGTGTTTCTGGATAAGTCTTGGGAGTGGATGATAATGTGTTGTGAAAACAATTGTCGTGTTCGAGATTTTGATACTGGGAGTACTGGGTGTTCTTTTTTTTAGCTTCACATTATATCCTGGATATATCAAAGTAGGCAGAGGGAACCTGGGAACCTAGTGTTAAGACACTTCGTTTCAATTAAAATATTTCCCCGTTCTCAATTTCCACCGAATTTTGAAAGCGTTGCGTGTTGAATGGCGGAATTTATCGCCGCGATTTACGGGGGTACATTTACTATAACGATTAAATGTCAGGCATATTAGCGACCCATGCGTGGCTTCGCCCGCTTTAACATCTTTTATATTGTAAGTTTAAAGGGGCTTGGCAAATTAAATATATTTTAATATTATATCCGTTCGGGTTTGTCTTTGAGTGTTAGTGTTGTTAGTTGTAGGTTAATCAACGGTCGCAGCAATGCCTATATTTGACAAAACGCGGCGTTGAGTTCCGTCTCACAAAATTCAATATCTAGATTTCAAATTGAATGTCTCGGTTAATAGAATGTCATAACATTAAGGTCCGCCTAACCTTCTACATCCAGGATAGATCGTGAAGCTACTTTGTAATAATAACGATAACAAATTAGTAATAAAACATTATATTGAACAAATTTTTCAATCACCGAAGTTTCCACAAAGAGTTGTTCCTTGCTCATTTAAAGAGTCGCGCTTCAAACTTCGAGCGCAGTAATTAGCGATGAGTGTCTGACCCTGTTTAGAAACAGGTGGCTTTTGCTGTCTGAAACAATATAGTATAGATGGTGTAAGAGTTGGGGGACGTTTGAGCAACTGTAAACGTGACGGTTGTGGGTTCGATTCCCACTCGGGGGAATGAAATATTTAATATTTTCAATTCCTCGCTCTGGTTACGAGGCAGATCGCGGCGAAACTCAACGTCGCGACCAACTGTGAAGCTAAAAAAAAATATGAGCATTCACACAAATCTTTTTTGAAATGACAATATCTCCGTACAATGGGGCATTTAATAAACAGTATATTGGACCAAGTCAATTGTCGATGGAACAACAGGTTCCTTACACAATCCGGAGGAGTTTTGTTAATAACCCAGATAAACTATTTTTTTCTTCACTCCATGCTTCACTTTGTATCCCGCACACAGCAAGGTAGGCAGAGGGAACCTAGTGTTAAGAAATTTCGTTCTTCACTTTCCGCCGAAATTAAAATTAATTTAAAATAATCAATTTTCTATACTAACACTAACATCTTAATCGATTTTTGAACTAAATACAATTCACAATATATTTTGTACAACTTTAATACTAAATTATAAGAAAACATGAATTCGTCCCCCAAAAACTATCCAAAACTCGATACTACTAACATCATTATGTGAGATCGTTATCACATTAACTTAACGTATTAACGATTTGTTCTTTATCTATGCGAGGGTCCCCTCCCTCATGCCCTACTCCATATATGCCATAATTCACTTAGACCCATTAGACATATAGAAATAATCATCGAATGGCTGTCTAACTGTACACGCGACGGTTGTGGGTTCAATTCCCAATCGGGATAAGGTAGTTTTAAATTCCGCGCTCTGGTAAGAGGACAGAGTGTTTTGAGTTCCACTATTAAATATGCAATGATTTGAAAGTTAGGTGGTCCATGGGGCATTGAGCGTATTACTACTAGATTCCCACTGTCTTCACTGCTATGAAGTTAAGCTTAATTTCAGTTGTATTATTTCCTCGTTCTGGTAATAAGACAAAGCGCGGCGTTGAGTTCCACTACACAAACTCACAATGTCTAAAAAATTCTATGACGCGTGTTACACGGATTATCTTAACATAATTTTCTCTCTGCCTACAATGAAATATGCGGAAAACAGCGTGAAGCTAAAGAAATACAGTAAATCATCGAAAGCTATCAAAGTAACTGATTTGCGATTTGCGAAGGAACATAAAGCGTCGAGGCGGCGGGGGAGGGGGGGGGGGGGGGGGGGGGGGGGTCGTCGATGAATAACATAACGCGAGTGAAATTAAAATGTCGCCATGTATAGAGAGGAGGGTAGACGCGGTCGCGGCGTCTAAATATGCGTAGGGGTAGAATTTTATGAAATTTGGCACATTTTTTTGTGTTTATTTTTTAATTAGAAATATATACTTGGAAACCTGGATAGGTTTCGGTAATTTAATCTTAGAATTTTAAAGGATACTAATCTGTATGCTTAGTACTATTATAAGGCTGAAGCGTTTGTTTGGTTAGTTACAATAATCTCAGGAACTATTGGTTTGAACTGAAATAATTATTTTGCGTTGCATATTCTATTTATAGAGAAACGCTATTAAGCTATAGAAAAACACATAAATCATTTTGATCTAACCAACGCATTCCTTAAATTTAATATAAGAAACAACATAAAGCTTACTTTCCTGCTAACAAATATTTATTTAAACTACTTTTTTTTATATTTCAAGAGATATTTCTAAATTACTTTCAATTTAGGTACATATACACGTCTTACACCACTGACGACATAGAGAACCTAGTGTTAAGACACTGCGTTATCCGCGAAAAAAAAGAAATTATATAAAAAAAAATTGTACCAACCCTACACCTAGCTCAAGCGAGTCACAGATTATTGAAATGTACTCGCTGCCTACTATTGTCGCTTCACGAATACTTTTGTAAACCCACTGTGCAATACGCTGCCACAGCATTATGCACCCTAACCCAGTAACTTAAAAGTCATTTCTCCTTCTAATCACTAGTCGCGGGTTCAAATTTAATCTCATACAGATAAATCATTTTAAATGTTTACTAAAACGGCTTCGTCGAGTGAAAATGTAGAATATATATATAATAGTACTTATAGTTCTAAAGAAACTGCGTTTTGCATTATGCGATTGAATTCGCATCTATATAAAGATCCTTTTTGGCTTACGTGTCGTCTGGCAAGTTTGTTTTATGAAATTTTAAATGTAAGTCGTGTCAGTGCCGTCTGTCAGTATAATTTACTTTATATATTTTAGTGCTGTGCAATTTGAAACGTGGTTTTTTTTTATTTAAAATGTGGTATTTTGCAGATCGTTTTTCTGAAAGCTTTCAAATAGAGGTATCAGTTTTTGTAATAGTTATACTTTAAATATTTTTTTTATGTTTGACGCTATATAGCTTTAGAAATCTATTTATATACGCGATAAAGCTTTAGAAATCTATTTATATAAGCAAGTAAGCGATGCCACATCTATGAATAAAAAAAAACAAACCGGACAAGCGAGAGTTGGGCTCGTCCACTGAGAGTTCCGTACAGAAATTAGAGATCTCGAGCTTTTTCTGAAATTCAAGCCACCGGAAGTTCACCGGAAGTATATACCTTATAAATTTTGAATCCTTTCATATTTCCAAAATACGCTTTTTACGTTAATTACCAAATTTTACTTTTATCTAATTTTTACTTTTTACCTTCATACGTTTTTTACGATATTAACAACCATTTCTTTTCTTTAAAGAAATGTAGAATTTTTTTCGGGAAATCATGGGGCCGTAGATCTGAGTATATGGTATAAATTTCAACTTGTAATATCCAAGCGTTCCTGAGATTAAAGCTCTTTACAGACAGACAAACAGACAACCAGACAGATAGACAGCAAAATGATCTTATAAGGATTCTCATAAAATATACGGAACCCTAAATATAGAAAGAAGGATATGTACCTATAATTTTTTTATTTTAAAAAGTTATGAAAAAATATTTTGAATTATTTTCAACACGCAACATTCTTTAAACCTTTAATGTAAAATCCTTACATTTTACGTGATAATAAAAAAAATCCTTTTATACGAGAAGCTTGTTTCATTTCATACAATATAATTATGTATATACCCCTGTCTTTATTCTTCACTTTGCGTCTGTTTTGGTAATATAGTACTGGTTTTAGCTCTAATCAGATTAAGCAATTCCAAAGTCAATATTACCTATTCCATGTAGAATTTGTTCAAATTACCAAATTTTAGCCCAAAGTTGTAGTTCACGCTATTGCTGTATTTATCAGGGTAGACAGAAATCTGGATTTAAGAACATTCGTTTCCCACGCACAGCCCAGTTATCGTGACACTATTTGATGAGAGGTGGAGCTCAACGCCGCGCTTTGCCTATTTACCAGAGCGAGTAAACGAAAATAATTACTCCACTTATAGAGGCCAGTCGTGGCGCAGCGGCACGAAGTGTGACTGTAAAACCGACTGGTTGTGGGTTCGATCCCCAGTCGAGGAGATGAAATATTTACTTAAATTTATATTTCCATTTCTTCGCTCTGGTGTCGAGGTTAAGCGCGGCATTGAGTTCTGCCACTCAACACGCAATGCCTAAAGAATTCGGCAGAAATTGGGGAACGGAGTGTATTAACACTAGGTTCCCTCTGCCTACCCTGCTGTGTGCGGGATACAGCGTGAAGCTGATTTTTTTTTTTTACTTATATGGGAACCGAACCCACACAGTCATATTTACGTTTACTTACCATATATTATCATCATCATCTGATAAGGATGAACCACCTCAAGACAAGGACTAGCCAACAATTAACATAACTGATGCCCTCTTTGTCCTCTTCATAATGTACTCGTACGTCATGAAGAGGACAAAGCAAGTATCTACGATCGATAACATTAAACCTCTAATTGTCAAATTGTGGTAATCAAGTAGCTCTTACTGCAATGCTCTTATAGCCTTGCCGTGTATAGCTACAGACATTTCTATAATAGATAGATATATATATATATATATATATATATATATATATATATATATATATATATATATATATATATATATATATATATATATATATATATATATTTTTTTCTATATATATTATATATATAT
>DWQW01009873.1:0-12597 GCA_018249695.1 Heliconius erato demophoon | reverse complement strand
TTTCGTATTTCGTAAACAAAGTTGTACCTAATTTTACAATTAATGCTTTGTTACCAAAGCACAATGTATTTTATTATCTTTTCTCTAATAAAATAAGACAAATAATTCCTTATCAAAATTCTATTCCTCATATAAATAAAGAATTCTTCCATCTTCATATTCAAATAGTAGGGTCCATCAGTAAGTACCTCAGTAGAAGCCAAAGACAAGTATGAATATGTTGTCATAATTTATTAATACTTGTCCCTGATTAATAATGAAGAACTAAATACTCTTATTTTCGTTCTTCTTATGCTAGATTTAAAATTTAAATTGAATACACGAAATTAAGATTGATATTCAATGTGAATTTCGTTTCGTATTTCGTAAACAAAGTTGTACCTAATTGTAACAAAGCACAATGTATTTTGTTATCTTTTCTCTTAAGTCGTAATTACTTCAACACGGAGATAAAAAACGATTTGATTTTTAAAGAAATATCAAGTAAATATATAGATTTTTGGTTCGTTCCTTCGTTTGAAATAAATCTATATTTTTATATACATTTATTGCCTAAAAACATCTTTTCTACGTGTACACTGTAATTACTACATATTTACCAATTGTACATTTAGCTAATAATATATGTAACTAATTTAAAAGCTGTACAAGAGTTAACATGCAATCATTACAGTTATTTTACAAATAATATTATGAATCCTTACCCAAATCATTAATTTAACTTACAAAAATTATTAACAGCACATTTAACAGGGTTTAAAAAACATAAAATAGGTAAAAAGAACGTAATGTTACAAAAATATAATAAGTAATTAGCTTTATGTATATTTTTTGAATATCAAATATCAACATTCGTCGTATTTTTTAGATCGATATAATCAAAAATTCTTACAGGAATTACGATAATGTCGTAAAAAATCATATTAGAATATTACAAATTAAAGTAATAAAAAAATCATATTGGAAGTCATAACAGCCAATCAATTCTGCTTATTAAATCAATAATCATGTATTTTAAGCGGGCGAAGCCGTAGGCGGGCTGCTAGTAAAAAACAAAAAAAAATCGGTTAAGGAGTCGGCCTCGCGCAACGAATGTTTGATACCAATTACATTTGGTGTTATATTTATGAAAGAAAAACTATAGTCTGTTGAAGCACAATTTTTAAAGAAAATATGGAAAATGGGAGCATAACGGCCGATTTTAAATTTTGGCTTTTCCCCCGGCTTTGTCTCCGTAGTCAAGCTGAAATAATGTGTGTGTGTAACACATGGCACACTCTAACTAACGGTAACTGACCGCAAGTACCTACAGTGTGTTTCATCGAAACGATTAACTTGATAAGCATTCCGCGATATATGGACTACACGAAAAAAAAATAACCAGTAGTGTCTGAGATTAGCGATATTAGTATTTATTCAGGATTCATTCAGGATTTGTATTATTCTCATCTGAAAATACTTTTTTTTTCTGTTTCACACTGTATTCCGCATATAGCAGGGTAGGCAGAGGGTTAAGATAGTCCGTTTCTATTGAGACACCTCGGTTTTCCACTTTCCGCCGAATTTTGAAGACATTCAGGAGCGGAATTCAACGCCGTGCTTTGTTTCATTACCAGAGCGAAGCAAAATGAAAATATTAGTTATTTTATTACCTCGAGGGGATCGGACCCACGACCTCAAGCGTTTACAGTCACACGCAAGTGTCAAGTAAAGATTTTCAATACTACTTAAGTTAATAACTACGTTAGATTTAAGAAGATGATGCGTCATGTGATGATTACCATTTGGTTATTTTATAAAAGTGTAACATGTAAAGCTGATTTATTTATTTATTTTTTTAAATTCTTTTACTGTTTTTTAACAAGAATATATAAAATCGTTCTTTTTCCTTTTTCTTTTGGGGGTCCCTCAAATGTACGGAACCCTTATTTTACATTTAGTTGTTTGTCGGTCATTTATCTCAAGATCGCCTGTACAGAAAAGATCAACTTTCTAAGTTAACGCAATCAAAAAATACGAGCATTTATGCATCGTTTTTGTAGCGCTTTGTATGAAATTCGCCGCGTTATCAAAACCTGTATAATATTTTCCGTAGACCTACATTTATAAAATTTGGCGAGAAGTGAAAAGAGAAATAAAGGATGAAATCCGTAATAAAGAAATGTATATTTATATTAAAATTGGTAGTTGTAATTAAGTTTGTCAATTTTTATAAGTTAATCTACAACCCTGAAATTGGTATAGATCACAGTGGGCAAAAGGCCGCTCGCACCTAACCGGTTTTATTTATTTAAGAATATCAAATAATAAAAATAATAAAGAAGGAGAAACTATGTGGACCCACTCTCGCCACTAAAAGTAATTTCCTATAAACAGCAGTGAATACTCCGGGGCACAACCAATAAATAATTATCATAAAGCTTGATATTTAGGACCATCAAGGAAAATTCCCTCTTTGTCAATAAATTTAATTTAAAATATTGGTTTCCTATACCTTCTGCCACTAAATAGTTCTTATTATACCTATTAAGTTTAATATAAACATGAATACGTTGTAATGATCTTTACAGATGTCTTATCAGTATGAGGAGTGAAACAAAATTGACGAATATCGGTTATTTCTAGTGCACACAAAAATATACATAAAATGTCCCCTACTCGCGTAGGTATCTACCAGCTTAGGAAAAAATCACTTAAATGAGCCAGTTCATTTGAATATAAACTGCCGAGGAGTGAACATCAAAATAGAAGGAAACCAAAGCAGAGGAGCTTCAGGACAGCCGCCTACCAAATGCATATACAGCGGGTTGTATTTTTCACTTAGTGACATCGATCAGTCACAGGGATCTTATATGGGAATATTTAAAGAATCCTTGCGAATAAATTGCAAAAAATGAGAGAGAGATAGCGTTTCGCGTGTTGGGGGCTCAGAATGTTAATAAAAGAAGAAACGGGTTGACATTTCAAGAGAAAATCTCGAGAAGGTCCAAGAGATCATGTGAAATATTTGTCATGTTTTGTCATCATCATAAACAACAACCGATGACATGACACACCCAAGAAATTTAAAGTGTCAAGCTGTCCGTTATAATATATTATTTGGAAAAGGGAGGCACTATAACAGGCTCGTACTACGCAAATAAAATAAAAAGACTGTAGGAGGTTACCAAGGAGAAAAGATTGTAGTGTTGCTTAAGCAAGACAACGTGACGGTTTAAAAAAGATGCACTTGCCATTGGCTGCCGTTCAAAAAGTGGGTTCTGAATTGGTAGAACAACGCCCCCCCTCATTCATCAAATTGATCTCCTAGTAATTTTTTTCTGTTTCCTCGGCTCAAGGAAACTCTCTCTCTCTCTCTCACCTCCGGAGCAAGAAATTTGACGACGATAATGACGTGAACAACGCTATTGGGAATTTTATTGAGGGTCAAGATAAAAATTTTTTCTAAGAGAATTTCAAGTTTAGAAATGAGATGGACTAAATCAACACTTGTTAGAAGACTATGTAGAAAATTAAATTATTACTTTAACTATATTGTGTTTATTACTGATTATTATTACTTTTGGATCACCCCTCGTACATACGGTACTAGTCGTCGTAAAAACAAAAATCCTGTGCATAAAAATTTAAAGAAATCATCTCTTAGTGCTTCTCCTGTAAGTCAAATATTTTTGTTCAAAATAAGTTATATGCTGCATTCTTTGAACTGAACGTCAATTTCTATTTACCACCAGTTCACTAAAGTAAATGCTCTACCTTATACCCAAGAAAAATCCTCAGCGGAACTTTTTTTTAAGTCAATGATTTACAGATTTTCAATTTGTGATAACAAAACCGTTAAAGTAGACTGGAGCATTTCGTTCCTAAGGCGTGTTATCATTTATAAAATCATTATTTTGTAATAACCTTTAACAAACAAAAGTCTTTTCACATTTTTATAAAATATGGTGTAGAATTTTTTCAGAAGTTATCTGGGATCATGTTACAAAGCTAAACAATATTAAATTATGCTATTTAACGATAATTAAATTCACATTATAATAAATTAAGTAAATAAATAAAACAAATAATTCCTTACCAAACTTCTATTTCACATATAAAAAAATACACATACCTATAAATAAAGAATTCTTCCATCTTCATATTCAAATAGTAGGGTCCATCAGTAAGTACCTCAGTAGAAGCCAAAGACACGCACAAATATGTTGTCATAATTTATTTGCGTTTGTCCCTGCCTAATAATGAAGAACTTAATGCTCTTATTTTCGTTCTTCTAATGCTATAATTAAAATTTAAATTTAAGATTGATAGTCCATGTGAATTTCGTTTCGTATTTCGTAAACAAAATTGTAATTGTAACAAAGCACAACGTATTTTGTTATGTCTATATATAAAAAGACAGTAAAATTATTTTGTCTGTACATTTAGTAATTTTGACTGAAATGGATATAGAGGGACACTAAAAATAATAATAGATTAGATTGCAAAATTTTTTTTTTTAATTTCTTGTCTGTCTCTCTGTCTGTCCGTCTGTCTGTCGATATGTATGGTCACATTTTTCTCTGAAAGTACAGAACCGATTTACTTAAAAGTTTCACCAATTGATCTGTTTTAACTCAACTTAACAATTATATTTTGTTTCATCAAAATCGGTTCATTAAAAAAAGTTATCGTCATTTGAATCAAGGCATTAGTTTGCCTACGAATGTTATATAGCAATCGCGCCGGTAAGATTCCTGGCTAAAGAATGACGTTCGAAACGTCTTGGTTATATGACTGTTGATAAAAATATATATTTTTGAAGATTTATACAATATTTTATACAATAAACTAAAAAAAATAGAATTGTTAGTGGAGATTACCTTCATAAATCATAACAGTTAAGTTTAAGGCGTAATTAATTCAACACAGAGATAAAGAACGATTTGATTTTCAAAGAAATATCAAGTAAATACATGTGGTTCGTTCGTTCGTTTGAAATAAACCTATATTTTTGCCTTTATAATAAACAGATTATATAATAGATTTATTGCCTAAAAACATCCTTTCTAGATGTACACTGTAATTACTACATATTTACCAATTGTACATTTAACTAATAATATATGTAACTAATTTAAAAACTCTTTGTAAAAAAACTGTAATAATTGCATGTTAACTTACGGGGACACATTTGTCCCAGATGATAAAATTGAAGGTAGTCAGGAAAAAAGAAACAGATATGCGTTTCTTTTTGTCAATTAATTTCTAGAAGTACCTTTTTATTATTTGATTATATTTAATTAGCTATCCAATCATCATACTTTAACTTATTATCATTAAAAAGTGGCCGTTTGCTCCGTGCGGAATTCCAATACTTTAGAAAAGGATTTCAAGGAGTAAAAGTGACGTTTAAGGTTTTAATTCGTAAAATATTGATTCAGTGGTAAGTATTTATTAAGTTTGTACACTTAAAATACAACTTTCTATGCTTTCTACTTGTACAAGTCGTCGTAAACCAAAAGAGACAACATTGTCCCTATGGTCTATGAAGGAGCTATATTGCTCATAAATTTTGTTGCAAAAAAAATTTCATTATTACCCTCAATTATTTATATTTATTTTTTTATATTATATTTTGTAAGGGACGTGGAGTTTTTAAACTCAAGGAAGATGAAATTTGAAATATTTTAATGAGATTTAATAATTACTATGACGAGAATTTACTGCTTGACGAGGAAGATCAAAAACTATTGACACAGAATCATGACCAAGGCGCATGATGCAAGATGCAAGATTGATGATACAGCATTGCAACATCTAGAAATAAAAAGCAAATCACCTGAACTTTCAACTTCTACAGTAAATCCTACCATAGTACCACAATGCAACAGTCAACCTGATTACGTGCAGTCAGAGAACGTACATTCCAAATGTTTTTCCTAATGTGGAGTATCAATTCAGAAAGGTACTACTGATATATTTGTTTCTACATAAAAATACTTTAGTTCAAATCATTGAATCAGTTTAGATAATAGAACTAAATAAAGATATATAATACAACAAAATATCGCCTGTAGAAACATACGTTGTAAAACGACGTAAAACTGTAGTCAGCAGAGAAAAATTATGTGTAATGTCCAATTATAGTATATCACGTTATAGTAATAGTATATCACATTAAAAATATGCGTGAAATTGACCTTACGAAGTAACATAATGTGCTAGGAATTAGATCGGAAATCTAAAATTAAGCATTATCTACGATTATTCTTTGATTTGTTTGATATGGCTGCCAATAACTCGTATACATATATTGTATACAAAGGTTTACAATGAAAAAAAAATAGAAGGGAGTCTTTTTACCAGTCTACAGCAAGGCAAAAGGCAAAAAGCTTTAGGCAAGCCGTAGCTTGGAGCTTATTCAACGGCTTTACTTCTAGAAACCACTGTATATATCCAAGAACATGTCTATGTTCTTATTTCAAAAGTAAGTGTCGTACGAAAATCTAGAAAGCCACAGTTACCATTACAAGCAATGGATGAAGCCAGTGTCCGCAAAAGATGCGTAAATTGTGCCAAGATTAAAAAGGAAAATCGTACAAATGATAGTTGTGCTGATCTGTAAAGTTCAACTCTGCTATACAAATGAAAGAAATTGTTTCGTTAACTTTCATAACCAGTAAAATTTTACTATATTTTTAGGTAAAGTAGTATATTATTTCGTTGAAGAAAAAGAATAGGTTTAACAATCATAGCGATTTGTTTTATCAAACCCCCTACTTAATTTATAAATCATATAATTATAAAGATGATTTTTATGACAATAAGTTACCTCTTATGACCATAGGGACAGCCGTGTCCCATAAAAAAACACAAAAACTAAAACTAACTTTTATATTTTTCTTTAAAAATATGTTATTTAGATCCACAATAAGTTATATTAAACAGTTAAAATAAACGCAACACCTCTCAAAACCTTATGGTCCAGAAAGGAATAACATGCAATTATTACAGTTTTTTTACAAAGAATATTATGAATCCTTACCCAAATCAATAATTTAACATTTAAGGCTCTTTCTGAAGCACATTTAACAGAGTTTTAAAAAATATAACATAGGTAAAAAGAAAGTAATGTTACAAAAATGTATACATATAATAAATAATTAGCTTTATATTTATAAAGCTAATTATTTATTATATTTTAGGAATATCAAACATCAACATTCGTCGTATTTTTTAGTTCGATACAATCAAAAATTCTTATAGGAATTACGATAATGTCCTAAAAAAGTCATATTAAAATATTACAAATTAAAGTAATAAAAAAATCATATTAGAAGTCATAACAGTTGCCAATCAATTATACTTATTAAAACAATAATCATGTATTTTAAGCGGGCGAAGCCGTGGGCGGGCCGCTAGTAAAAAATAAAAAAAATCGGTTAAGTGGGAGTAGGCCTCACGCAATGAATGTTCGATACCAACTACATATGTGATTGTATTTATGAAAGAAAAACTTTAGTCTGTTGAAACACTGTGGCACAAGTGGACTTAAAATCACGTTTGATGTTTTTCTGTGCTCTTAGGTATTCTAAACAGAGAATTATATACCTAGAATACCTATTCTCGACAAAATAAGATGCGAAAATCTTTATAGAGAGATTACAAAGAACTAAGACTCTTACTTTAAATGTTCAAGATCAAAATTATTGTGATATGTGCCAGCATTGATGTGAACACAAATATTTCATATTATTTCTTAGAATATATATATTTTTTCTTTTTTATCACACTTAGCTAATAACTGCAAAGATAAAATAAATATATTTAATACTATATATTACAATTACTTATACATTAAATAGAAAATAATAAATAGTGTACTGTTTGTCTTCTCACAAGATTATTAACATTTTTTAAATAACATGTCTCTGTCAGATTTTGAAAGACTAATCTGATCAACTTGAAAAGAATTGTGATTAAAAATAATTATGTTACCAGTCAACCACTTTTATATTTGAAAAATATTTTAAAATCTTTTAATATAAGAATCGTAATAAATGTGTTTAAGATCAATGTGAAGAAAATATAGTATACACAATTACAATATCCTTGATCGTTTCTATTTTATGTGGAGAAAAATAATACGATGTATTAGAATAGCTTAGTTAATTTATTTTTTTTATTAATTAAAATTAGGCTTTCCTTAACACTCGTCGTGTTAGAGCGTGCTTCGGGAGAGAGTGACCGTTATGTCTACTACTATATATATAAAACTATGTGTTTTATACAAATTAAATTAATAATTTGCTCGAGAAATTGCAATTATAAATCTAAAAATCCAATTTTTGTAATGTAAAAAAAATATATGATTGCAAGATGTCGTAGTCGTAGTCCAATACAGTCTATTTACCAATAACCAACACTCGATCTATGTTACCTTTGAAGAACGAGAGCTATTATTAGTTATCTTTCAAGTCATCAGAAAAATCTAACTAAGAATACGTATTTGCTATCGGCGTGGATATAATGGGCTCTCGGGGGTGTATCAAAGAGAAAGTTCTCATGGAAGAAGAGCACTTTTATCGTTAATTCTTCTCAAGCATAACATTAACCTTTTAGATAAAATGAGATTTTACGTATATTTATTTCCATTTTTTAGAGTTCCTCAAAAAGTAAAATTTATAGTACAAGAAAGTGATGTCCCAAAATTTTTAGATACTTTATAGAGAAAACAATTACAACTTTTTAATTTTGTAATTAATTTCATACAAAATTAACGCAAATACCCGCGAAGTTAAGTTTGTCAAAGTTTTTAAAGTGTCATTACTTAGAAAAGAAATCGACCCCTAAGAAATCATCCATCAGGAGGTGCGGGTCCAAAACCGTATTTCCCGTAGATCGAATATCAAAAATTACGAAATAGCACAAATGATTGCATACACACACGCAATTTGTATTAACTTTTATATTAAGTTGTGTGTCCTGTTGATCTAGAATCCTGATATTCCGGCCGGATTCGCATACGACCTGTTTTTTCTTTTAACTATGTAAAATTTTTAGTCATCAAAGGCGACTATCAACAAACATATTTTTCTATACAAATAGTCCAAAAAATGTCCAATGTTAACAAATCATCATGCTTTATCTACATCTACTTTTATATATTATAATAAAAGAATAGAAAAAAAATGTCGGTAAACTAAAAATAATTTTAAATATAGTTGTCATGGAAACTTAAACTTATACAACTTTTCCATGACAACTATTGATAAATAAAAGAAGCAAATTAAGTGTCATACGATATACGGTCCACGAAAACGGAATTGCGGGTCGTGACTCGCTACTAGTAATCGATAGAAAACTTATGTACGTAAAGGTAAAGTCAAAATTTATTTACTACATAATCTACGAGTATACTAATATAATAAAGCGGAAGAGTTTGTTTGTTTGTTCGTTCGTTCGTTCGTTCGTTCGTTCGTTCGTTCTTTCGTTCGTTCGTTCGTTCGTTCGTTCGTTCGTTCGTTCGTTCGTTCGTTCGTTCGTTCGTTCGTTCGTTCGTTCGTTCGTTCGTTCGTTCGTTCGTTCGTTTGTTGGTTTGAACGCAAAGATCTCTGGATGTACAGGTCCGATTTATTTTCTTTTTGTTTTGTACGAAAGCTGCATTCTTCAGAAGTGCTATAGGCTATACAACATTACGGTGTAAATCTTAGTTAGCCTTAAATAACGACATAGCAACAACAAGGAACGCCATAGAATTGCTTTAAAATTGCTTTAAGCACTTCACATATTGCTTATAATATGTCAGTACTTTGTATGACAAACATATTCAATTTTATTAGATCTAAAATAAACTCCGCGACGCCATATATCTATCTCTTATAATAAGTGACAATAAGGCATTTTGTGAAAAAAAATATTTGAAAATTGTAAGGTGATATTTCATCGATTTTTATTTCACATGTATATTGAAACTTACGAGTGAAAATTATTTCATCATCAAGAAAATTTAATGTAGATAATCTTCGGCTTTTATAGCATGTAATTTGGACGTATACTTTTCGAGAAAATGTAAAATTAAAATAATTCAACGGCTCGCGGGTGGCGCCTTTGCCGCCGTTGACGTCCTATCATACAGCTACGTAGTTTATAATTTAATGTGTTAATCTGTGGGCAAATGCTGCATAATTAAAGTATTGAGGCCAGTCGTGGCGCAGCGGCAGTGTGACTGTAAAACCGACTGGTTGTGGGTTCGATCCCCACTCGAGAAGATGAAATATTTACTTAAATTTATATTTCCATTTCTTCGCTCTGGTGTCGGGACTA
This sequence comes from Heliconius erato demophoon, assembly GCA_018249695.1. Classification (NCBI taxonomy): domain Eukaryota; kingdom Metazoa; phylum Arthropoda; class Insecta; order Lepidoptera; family Nymphalidae; genus Heliconius; species Heliconius erato. The sequence continues at coordinate 2,289 of DWQW01009873.1, read as the reverse complement.
CGCGAGGCGTTGAGTTCTGCTAGTCAACACGCTAAAGTATTATATGGGGTGGTATGCGGGCGAAGCCGCTAGTGTGCCGATAGTATGTACATATAAAGAAACTAGCAAATCAATCAAAAAGAGTAGATATTTTTTTGTTTTTATCAGTCTAAGAATCCATACAAGCACCATGTTCCAATAACATTTGTTTGCTCAGTATGATATTTTTGTCGAACTCTGGATATGTTTCCGGAATAATTTTTTTATCATTTTCTTACTATATTTTTTATATTTTTTTTCTAATTCCATACGTTTTTTTCTTTATAATGAAAAGCTTTTGTATTTGTTCAGTCATTTTAATAAAAACATAACCTGAATTAAAATACACAATTGTAATGTGATATCATTTTTTTTTCCATTGGTGACAATTTGCATATAAATTAAAGTGACCAATATTCTAAAGTAAATATTCAGCACACTGTAGATGTAAAGTTAACAAATTATTTTAATAATATTTTTTATTTGGGCTTTTATTTAATTTGGGCGTTAATTACGTCGACACATCAGTATAGTTATCAATAGTTAAGTTAAAGTTCCGCCTCAGACATAATTTCCTTACGTGTTGAATAACGGAACTCAACGCCGCGCTTTGTCTTGTTACACAATCACTTCCTCTGTGCCACTGCGCCACAACGGCCGCAAGTTCCTATATTTTCTATTATTAGTGTTGTAGGCTAAAACGTTGAATAGTTCAATCATTTCATACAAACATTTTTTTTACTGATGCTAACACAATATGTAAGTAAACATAGAACAGCGCTTGTAATTTGCTAGGCTTGATATTACGCTCTCACATTGTTGTGTTGTTTTTATTGCACATTCATATTGCGTGGCTATAAAAGGTTCATACTAGTTGAAATATTTTTAATTGTTTAGACAATAAAATAAATTCTAATCAAACGATTTAATTAAAAGCTTCCTTATGAAAAAGTAGTTGACGTAGTAGACTTTATATTAGATTCTAATATTATAAAATGTTGGATTGTTTTATCTAAAGTCTTGTTTGCTACTATTTATACAAATTTATTTGCTTATTTTTGTTAAGATTTTTTATTTTTTTTTTGTTTTTGTTATCAAGGTACGCGCCATCGTGTCCAGCCAAGTTAAAAAAAACTGAAAGCGTAAAGTGTATGTGAGAGCCCTTCATAACTCATAAACCACATTTTTTAAAACTAAAATAGGTTTTTTTTACTATTGAACTCTATTTAAAATATACAGGATAAAATCTGAAAGCTAATAATTATTTATAATTATTACCAAGAAATAAAAAAAATATATTAAGTATGACAGTTAAATCAAGGAACGTAGGAAAATAAAGCAATTTTTAAAATAACGAAGTATTAATGATTAATAGTAATAATTTCTTTACAAAAAGTGAAAATGGGATATCACCCAACAGTCACCAAAACAAATATCAACCTAATAGTATAGTACAAGCTAACAGGAAGGAAGTAGGTACATTAACTTAGAAATATAAAAAAGTAAAAATTGTCGAGTGAAATTTTGAGTTTGAATTTTATCGTGAGTCAACACAAAACACGGCATCAAGAACGAAGCATTAAACTTAACACTTTACGTTTTACTTGGCTCTCATTTCACATTTATATTTTTGATGAGAAAATAATTACCACAGTTATAAATAAAGATTCAACTATTGAACTCTATTTAAAATATCCAGAAAAAAACTGAAAACTGATAATTGCTACCAAGAAAGTAAAAAAAATTGTTAATATGACAGTTAGATCAAAGAACGTAAGAAAATAATATAGCAAGTTTAAATTTTACGTTTAGTTAGAATTAAAATAGTCAATGTGTCACCAAAGTGTATATTACTAATAAAGTGTACATACTTTAAATAGTTGTGCATTTATTTATTTCATTGTATAAATTTGGTGCGCCAATAAATGAAACAACTATTGTGTAAACAAATAAATAAATAGAGTAAGTCAACATAATGTAGGGTTCGCTGTAAATTACAGTTGTCAAACATCAATACACACATTTGTAGCTGTTGAGTCAGAATTGTACAAGAGAGCGCAAAGTCGATTTGCACCGGAATGCGTGTGCACTCTTATGCAACTAGTCTTCCTTACCAATATAATTTTAAAATAAATTTACTGTGTACAGCGGCACGAGGTGTGACTGTAAAACCGACTGGTTGTGGGTTCGATCCCCACTCGAGGAGATGAAATATTTACTTAAATTTATATTTCCATTTCTTCGCTCTGGTGTCGAGGTTAAGCGCGGCGT
>DWQW01009872.1:0-12597 GCA_018249695.1 Heliconius erato demophoon | reverse complement strand
AAAACTAATACTCAATATTTAAGGGCAGTTTGCCAAAATACAAACAAAAAAAGTATTTAAATCGGTTAAGCAGTTTCTGAGATTATCGTGAAGAAACGCACAGACAAACAGACCAACTGACCAAGTTCTATTACAATGTTAATTGTAATATCTTCCATGTACAGACAACGATGAGTTAGGATTTTATTGTAAGTATCGATAAGTTATGTTTTTATTTCAAACATTCAATTGAAAATTCTTATAGGAGATACAAAAATGCGACCTAAAGTTTTAATAACTTTCTCATAAAAAATCTTCATTGCGCTGCAAACATACATAATAGGTATATCCAAACACGAACATATTTCAGTGTGTTAAGTAAATAATTCTGTGGTATAAGCGGGCGAAGCCGCGAGCGGGTCGCTAGTAATAAAATAAAAGAAGTCAGCAATGGAAACTAATACATTGGCATTACCTAAAATGTTTCAAAATACAATCACTGCCAGTAGTTTTTTCACTTTTAATTTTTATGAGACCGAAATAACATTATTTCAACATTTGTATTTTTTTAGCGTCACACTGTATCCTGCACACAGCAGAACTAGCCGAGGAAACATAATGTTAAAACACTCCGTTCCCCATTTTCCGCCGAATTCTGGAGATGTTGCGTGTTGAGTGGCGGGACTCGGGACTCAATGCTGTGCTTTGCCTCTACACCAGAATAAAGAAATGTAAATATTTTATTTCCTCGTGTGGGAATCGAACCCACAACCAGTCCCGTTACAGTCACATTTTGTGTCTATGCGTTACAACTGAATTTGAATATAAAAAACCGGACAAACGCGACTCGAGCTCGCCCGCCAAGGGTTTCGTACAAAAATTAGAGGACTCTAGCTTTTCTGAAATTCAGCTTTAGCTTAGCCAGAGCCCTTTCATCTGATACCTCACTTGAACTAGCGGTTTGAATACTAAATCTTGTCCCCTTTTAAGGCTATTATTTTTTAGGATTTAACCATAAATGTATAGTTATCTTTTTTCTAAGTATATACAAAAATATGTTTTCTATCAGGAAATCATAGGGCCATTGATCTGAGTAAATGGTTTGAATTTCAACTCGATATCTCCAAGCGGTCCTGAGATAAAGGGTCTTGACAGACAGACAGACACACGGACTACAGTGATCTTATAAGGGTTCCTTTTTTCCTTACAAAGTACAGAACCCTAAAAAGGCCAATCGTGGCTCATCTGCACAAGTGTACGACTGTAAACGCGATAGGTTGCAGGTTCGATTAACTCAAGGAAATTAAATATTTAATATTTTCATTGGAGAAGAAAAAAGAATTAAAAAAACCAATACAATAGTGTTATACCAAACTATAAATGATCATTATCTCTTCACTATCACTACATATAACACATCATTTGGAAAATCTTAAAAGGATAATAATAAAAAAAAATCTATTTGTTCACTTATTTTTTTATTTGTATTAGTGGTATATGTAGATCGTACACTATGGAATTTTTATATTTGCTGTTTAAGGGATGAAAAGAATATGATACAATAAATCAATCAATTAAAGAAAAATCGTGTATTTAACATTTTCTTATTAGCTACAACTATAAAAAAAATGCTATACACTATCACTCCGATTCGCTGCTATCAGAGGCGGCGTCGCCGACCTCCACATTGAATTTGTACTCCTGATCAGCTCCGAGGTAGGCATCAGACATGAAGTAAAGAGTATAGGTGTGCCTTCCAGAACTTCCACAGACAAAGTCCAGGCGTACTTTCGCAGATCTTCCTAGGGACACTCTCTTGATAGAGAGGAGGGTATTCGTTTTTGGGTCTCCGATGACCACCCACCAGCCTTCTTCTCGTTTCTGAGAAAGAAATTGATTTTTTAGTTATTGGCAGGGGGAAAATGTACTGTTGAGTTCTGCATAGAATTTTGATTTTGCCTAATCATACCTAGCCAAATATAAGTGTTCAATATAACCTTTTTTTAAATACTATTGTAATTTAATGTAATAAATGTTATGCAACCTGTATTTCAATTCCACATACATATGTTTTTATAAAATAAAGAACTAATTTCATGAAATCGAAGTCTTTATCCATTCAAAAATAAAAAAAAGAGCAGATTTTTTCAAAATTCTACAACAAAAGTACACAGACAAAAAAAAGCTTACCTGTGGGAAGAATGGTGCTATGACGGGACCAACAATCTCATCCTCCCTCTCTAGCGTCACTTCCACTACTATGGCTTTTCCAGCTCTAAGGCGACGCTCATTTATCACCTGTCAAGAAAAAAAACTGAAATGAAATATGTATACCTACACCATATTTTGTATAAATATAAATAAATTAAATTTCTCTTGGTGATATATTTTATTTATATGGTACTCTTAAAACTCTTTAGATGTACAACATCTTATTTTCCTTATAATACTTTCATAACTCTTTACAAAATATTAAGAAATAACATTATCCATAGTGCATCTTAAGAATAAAAGGAAGGTCGTAGTAAACGCGACGCTTGTGGGCTCGATTCCCGCTTCCACGAATTATTTAATATGTACGTTTTCTCTAACGTTTCTGGTAATAAGACTAAGCGCTGCGTTGGGTTCCGCTTCAAAAATTGGTTGACAAGTAAAGAATGTGGTGTCTTAACATTAGGTTCCCTCAGCCGTTCCCGATATGTCCGGGAAGCTAAAAAATAATTCACCTCATAACTAAGCTCCACATTTGGATATCTATTACAGAATCTGGCCACGTCCGCCATCTCGGTAGGTGACAGCTGAAGTAGTTTCGCTCTGTCAGCATCTTCCAGCTCCATCACGTCGAACACCGTTTCTACGTTCTGGAAAAATATTTTATATTAGATATACAGCTAAAGATTAAGGAAGGTGGAAGGTAGAAATGAAATAAGTAAAAATATTTTGAGGCCAGTTGTGTGCAGGGGCACAAGCATGCGGCTGAAACGCAGCAGGTGGTTAAAGGGTTCGATTCCTACTCGAGTAAATCAAATCAATCACGCAATGCGTCCAGATTTCAGCGAAAAGTGAGGAACAGAAGTGTCTTAATGGGGCGCGGTGTCTTAACAGCTCAAAAAAAAAGTCAGTCAGTCAGCTTAAAAAAAAAAACATTTTAAGAACTAATATAACCGAAACCCAAGTCTAAAGTCCTGATATCAACAGTTTCCCATAGGTTCAACTCCCAATTTCCATCTCCTCAAATTTAATTATTATTTTCAACGACCTAACAACATGGCAAATTTCTTTCACTACTAAATTCGAATAGAGGTAAACAAGGTACAACAAGTAGTTGAGTCCACCTTATATTTTGCTAGAATTCTCTAGAAAGCATTTGATTTCCTTTAATATCAGGCCTTGTACCCTCATGTGCAAGGCTTATCGTGCCTTGTTACTCAACAGTTAGTTTGTCGTACAAGGGCTACTATAATTTCGAAGATCACCCCATTCCCCCATACTCCCATCACCAGATCCTCCATCCCCAACTCCTCACCTTATCAGCACATCGCTGGACCAGCTCAGGTGTGAAGTGGGGCAGTTGTCGTAGGTACGAATCTTTGGCCCACATAGCCTGTGTCACCATCTGGGCTAACTCCATGGCCGCGACGGCGGGGGACAGCCACCCACTGCTGGACACCACATCAACACAGGCTTGGATGAGACGGATCGCCTGGAGGAAAAGGATAATTTGGTATAAGGTGTATATTTTAGTAAATTTATATAAAAAAATACTTATTATTAATTAGAGACCAATAGTAACGTTGAAATTAGTTGCTGATACTATAATAATACTCCATACTAATATCCATTGGTCTACAAATCTCATACTATTATCTAAAATGTAAGGAAACATTTTAAAACATTCATATAGGTCTCCGTAACGAGTCATATTTTAAAAAAATACAAATTTGTAATTTATACAAAGGCAAACAGAGGACGTCGTCGCGCAAGGATGTGACTGTAACGCGACGGTTTTGAGTTAAATTTCTACTCGGGGGAATGAATTATTATTTATGAATATTTTTTATTTTTGGTTCTTTGCTTTGGCACAAAACCAAAAGTCTCCGCCACTCAACAAGCAATGACTCGAAAAATTTGCCAGAAAGTGGAGAATGGAGTGTCTTAATATGATACAATGTCAAGCTGATTTAATTTTTTACAAACACTATGAAGAAAAGAGAGAAACAAATCAGTTCCATGCTTGTTACTACAGAGCCCGTGACTGGCGGAGTGGTACGCCTATATACCTTGGTGAGCACGAGCGCGGTGTCGGCCTGCAGCTCGGCGGGCAGCTGCGTGCGCGACAGGTGCGCCTGCAGCAGCACGTGCGCCTTCACGTGCGGCTCGTTGTACTTCACCGGCCCGCCCGACGGGCTGCTCGGCTTGTGCGGCACCCTGGTGACCAACAAACTCAGCTAATTTAAAAGAGAACTATACATATTATATATATTATATTATCTAAATCATGATCTCTACTAGACAACCTAATTGAACGAATTTAAACAGTTTGTTACTGCTCCTTCATAATCAATTATTAATAATAAAATTGCTTTCCAAACCAATAGTAGGTCCTGTAGGACCAACAATACTGACATTTTTATATAGCACAGTCCATAAGTGATTTTAATGGCCTAATTAAATTAGATTTGATAATATATTTTAACTTTAAATTTTACTCACTTAGTAGCCAAAGCCTTAATAATATTTTCTTCACGATGTCTGATACATAGATCTGAGTACTCAGCAGCAGATGAAATGATCTCTAAGAGACCCCGGATCTTAGTTTTAGAAGTGAGGGACAAACTGAACAGTTCTGAAATAAAATATATTTTTTTAGATTCACCTAATGTTTAAATATTTTCATAATCCATTTTCCGCCTATTTCTCAAGGTGTTGCTGCATGCTGCGTTGACAAAACTCAACGCAGCATGCAGCTTTATCTAATATATAAAACGAGAGGTGAAAAAAAAGAATGTCTTAACACTAATTTTCTCTTTGCCTACGTTACTTTTTCGTACATTTATTTTAAATAATAATAAAATAAACCTCACCAATAGTTGTATAATTAATATAATAGTATGAAGCGATCATTCCCAAGTTGAGCGGCTGCACGTCCATCTCATCTTCTATAGCTATACATTTAGATTGTTCGAGATCTGACAGAGTCGTTTCCACTAGTTCTGACAGGTGATCTGACAGATGCCTGAAATATAAAGATTTAAAGAAAAAACTAAATAAAAAAGTAAATTATATGGTGCAAATGACCTTGTTACTAGTAACATAAAAAACAAAAATTTTAGCAGTATGAATAAAACTGAAACAGAAGACTGGTTATGATATATATATGCGGAAAGTGGGGAACGGAATGAAAATATTTTATTCATTAGTAGCTTCACTGTATATATTTATATACATACAGTATATATGTATTATTTATACAGGGTGGAAGTGTCAGCGCTCCTTTTACAGAATCAGCATATAGGGTAAAATATTTCATTTTTTTTAAATTGTATTAGGCTTTTATAGAGTAGTTAAAACTGTGGTTTCATTTAAAGTGGTTCTGACACTTCCACTCTGTATATAATTTTCCCGCCATTGGTGATTGGGTAGAGCTTAAATTGGGTGGGGAAATAAATTCGAACCAATAACTGTCGCGTTTACAATCAAAAGCTAATTCGGTGCGCCACGGCGGCCTCTGCAATATTTTTTTAATTTTTATATCCTTCAAAACCTTAAACTACAACTTACCTATGAGTAACTCCCTGGAGGTTATAATAATTGGGGTTCTGCGTTAAACGCCGATAGAGGAACGTCCATGTCAGGTAGTCCACTGCATCTTGTTTATTTTCTATAGTCTTTGTTACTATTTCGGCATTTATATGATCGTGGAGACGATGGTCCAAGTGACTCTGTTAATAAGAAAAATATAAAACTAAAGAAGAAATTAATGTATTGTCATCCGATCCAAAGAAGTACAAAATTTCAAGTGATTTAGAGCTTAAAATAGCGTTACAAGATTTTCTTTTATTATTAGATAATTGGATACTAAATAAATAGACAACTTCTTTACTGATCCTTCTCGAAAACTTAAGTTTTTAAAGAACACATTTTTTATAACATCAAGACAGTCTGGATAATCGAATCTAATTGGAGGTAGAGACCTCCAAAGGCAAGCAAGCAGTGAAGAACGTCTTGTGGTACTGCGCTAACATTGACAATGCTACCGCGTGCTCGTCTTCTAATAGCCGACGTGCGAGGAATATTTGTTTTTAGATACATCAGGATGATCATGCGGACATATTTTAAACAAATATTCCTATCGTTCTAACGACAACCAATAAGTCTGGATTCCGAGTTCGTACTTAATTAGTACTAAACTTTATGGTCCTGAACTTTAAAATGGTTTTTTGATATTTTATCTAAGCAAATTTTGACCATAAAGTGAATTCTCTACCTCTAAAGGAAGACAATCATTGAGCAGCTTGGTGAAGAAGGTCTTGTGGTGCTGCGCGCACATCAACACCGCGACCGCGTGCTCGTCCTCCAGCGGGCGACACGCGCGCCCTAACATTTGTTGTATTGTTGTTATTGGGTATTGCTCGTAGCTGTGGAGTTTGCCGTTGTAACTGGAATAATAAAGGATTTTAAATATTATATACTTGGTTTTGGTTGGTTTACTTATGGCTGTGTGTTCTGATACTATAATATTGTATTGTTATCTACATGTAATTGCAAAATTATATGATGATACAACAAATTAGAAGTGCGCGTCAAAATCTAAGAATTTATAACATAGTTACCAAAGTTTGTTACTGCTCGACTAATAAAGCATGTTAAAAAAATCGTTCAAAAGTTCCTGAGCTTAGGGTAACTATACCAATATGTTGTTATTTCCATTTGGTCAGCAGAGTGAAGTAAAATAATATATTAACAAATATTCCTAACGTAGAAGAAATCGACGAAACGTGACAATGACAAGGGGGGAGCGATAAATGAAGCTAAACTATGAAATGTGTGTGAACAAAAATGACTTGCAAACTGATGTTTTAATTTAACGACATCTAGGTGTACAAATGAGGCTAGTCGTGGCGCAGGGGCTCAAGGAAGTACTCACACGTAGGTGTCGGCCACGATGACGGTGTGCGCGTGCGCGGCGACGGCGTAGGCGAGCTCGGCCGCCACCACGCACAGCTGCGCCGCGCCCGTCTCCAGCAGCTGCTGCGCCGCGCGCCGGTCCGCCGCGCACACGCCCGCGTGCACGTACGCCACGCCCAGCGACAGCGTCTCGCGCAGCATCTGCACGCACACAAAACATCTATCTATCTAGTTTCACATTTAAGAGAAATGCTCAGGAATCACTTGCCATATTCGTCACAATGATAAAATTAATATTAAACAACATCCTTTAATTTGGGGGTCCAAGATGGAAGGCTTGCTCGTAGCGACCCCTGCCAGCCCTTACGAGGGCTGCAACATTCCATCCGCCACGTGCACTTCGAGAGAGCGAACTGATAGGGCACTGGTGGGCGGCCCCCCAAGGCGACGCCCACCAGTGCGTCCCTGCTGGTGTGTCAAGTGGCGACGAATGCGGCGTTTGGGACCACCACCCAAGTGCGGCGGATTGAAGTATGCTGGCAGAACCTTAGGATTGTATAAAGGAAGCAGCGATAGAGGTATGTGGAAAAGGAGGCTTTAACAAAAAGCGTGACGAATGGTGGGGTGATGAAGTGCAAGATGCTGTAGAAAGAAAGAAGAAGGCGTGGCAGGATTATAAAGACTCTGGTAAGGATAAAAGTATGAGAGATAAAAAAGAAAAAGTATAAGCTGCAAAAGCGCCAGACGAAAGTACTGATAAAGATGAAGCGTAAAAAGGCAGAGAATGAAAGAGATGAAAGGTTAACGAACAACTTCAGGGAAAACACGAAGCTTTTCTGGTGACAAATTAGTGTTTCTCGAGGTTGCTCGTTAACCTGTAGAATGAAAGGGGTGCATTCGAAGGACGGTGGAATTCTAACAGAACAACCACACGTTTTGCAGCGATGGGCGGAATTTTACAAGGAGATGTATGAATGTCATGACGCCTCAGTCTCAAGTAACAGCGAAACTCTGAGTTTTGATGTAGCTGATGCGGAAATCAGTATAAAAGAAGTTGAGAGTGCAATACGAAGTCTTAAATGTGGTAAGTCAGCGGGAGCAGATGGGGTTACTGCCGAGATGATCAAATATGGTTGGCCACGCGTCTTGGACTTGTTCTGGTTTTTGTGCAATTTATGCTGGAAATCAGAGGAGGTCCCAGACGATTGGCGAGGTGCGGTCATCGTGCCTTTGCATAAAGGCAAAGGTTCACAGATAGACTGCGCAAGCCATATGCCTATCAGCTTGATTAGCTTAGGTAGTAAAATTTATGCTAAAGTTTTAGCGAGAAGAATGCAAGAGAGATCTGAAAGGCTGTTGTGGGAGGCCCAAGGAGGCTTTACACCTGGAAGAGGGTGTATGGATCAGCTCTTTTTCCTCCGCATGATCACGGAAAAATTTTTGGTCGTTAACCAAAAAGTTTTCTGTGCTTTTGTGAAATTGGAAAAGGCGTTTGACAGAATTGTAAGAGCGAAATTATGGGAGATATTACCCCGGTACAATGTGAGCGGACCCTTGCTGCAGGCTGTAAAGTCTCTTTACAGAGATCACTCAGCCTGCGTGCGAGTAGGAGCTGGCATGTCGCCCTGGTTTGACATCCGATCGGGTGTTAAACAAGTTTGCGCCATGTCAGCTCGGTTGTTCAATTTGTATTTGGATAGATGTCTCCAAGGAGTGATATGGGAGTGAAAGTAGGTGACCTGAATGTGAATTGCCTGCTGTAAGCAGATGATGCAGTGCTTACTGCATCATCAGAATGCGAGTTGCAGGCATTGGTCACCACTCTGAAAGAAGGGTATGAATATAATGGTCTAAGCCTCAATGCGAATAAGACAAAGGTTCTGATTTTTGAAAGAGATGAAGAAAGAACGGAATGCAAGCGTAAATAGTAAGATATTACAACAATTGAATGAAGTGGTATACTTGGGAAGTATGTTTAGTAGAGATGGAACATACGAGATGGATGTGGAAAGGTGTATTGCTGCCGGTAACAAGGTTAACGGAGCCTTAGTTGCATTGATGATACGGCGAAACGTCAGCACAGCTGCGCATTTGGCCGTACACAACAACATTCAAAACGAAATAAATAAGTATTTAGAAATTATTTTTAAATAGTATTGATAATTTTAATAATTATTTTAATAGCAAATCATGACCATTAATTATAATACTTCTCGAACATACTTTTTTTATTAAGATTTTATTATTATTTATATTTGTTTAATTATTTTTTTAAATCTGATATGAAAACTAGTATTCGGATTTTGGGGTAAAATACGTAACTATTTTTATAAACAAAAAAATAATTTTATACATTTATTTATTAGGATTTCAAATTCAAATAAAACATATAATAACATATTTAACGGCTGAGTTGTCAGTAACAGTGACTTTGTCAGTGACTGTTTGTTTGTTGTTGATGTCAAAAGATTTAAAGTGTTATTATTGAATATTGTGTTGTTTGTATCGGTTAACTTATTTTATTCTGACTCTAGTGTGTTATTCGGACTTTAATAGTGCTGCTTCTCTCATTACTTGGCTATTCTACCTACCTGATTGACAACCACTTCGATTTAAGGACTGTTACATACTATATTTAGCCATAACACTGACGAAAATGCCGAAATATCCACGTTTCAATTAAAAAAATATCCATGTTAGTTATAACATGGATATTATTTTAATTTGTGTGGCCAGTTTTTATTGACGGTAATTTAAATGATACGAAATTTTAAGACCTCATACGTAACCAGATTATGCCGAACAGATCCCCCTAGATATATCGTATATCCATATATCGTAATATGTTACGGAGATGCAATTTATGCATTCATTTTATAGAGTAGTTAAAATTGTGGTTTCATTTAGAGTGGTGCTTACACTTCCACCCTGTATAATGAAAACTAAACACACAATTTAATAAAACGCCTACCTTTGTGGGGCAATTTAGTCGTGAAAATATTTTATATTGATATAACTCTTTACATATAATCCGATTGAAATAAAAACCACTAAAGGTTAAGGGAAGTTTGTTTAAATACAACTGTGAAAACAGCATTTACATTGGTTAAGCTATTTTTGAGATAAGTTTGCACAAACACACAAACGGACACAAATATCTTTAAAATCACAATACAAATATAATTGCAATACTAATTTTGCATAGCTTCTTATCCATAACCTCCGTATCAATTACAGTGACGTACATTATCTTGTACTTTTTCTCATTTCTGACCTTTAGAAACCTTCCCGTGACACCAATTTCCAATACCAAGTGAGCAACCACTAGAAGATGAACTTGTCATCTTGATAAACTAGATGAACTTTCACCTCATCTCATCCATAAACTTAGAATCGGTTAAAAAATCTTACCTTATCTTGTATCTTCTTTAAGAAAGGCTGTAATAAATCAGATTTGGCCTTCAGAAACCTTCCCGGAGCTCCGTGAGCAGCTGCCAACGCCAACAGATCAGCGGCCAAGAGACGAGCGTGTCGTCGCGACGGCACAAACACTATGCAGGGTTTAGATCCGGAGTGGCGGAGCACCGCGTTGTATATAGGTTTGGTCATAGCCGCTAGCCGGGAACCGGCGTGTGAGATGTTGAAGCCCTGAAAGAAAAAATCATTGTAGAGCCAAGTGATTGTATTAAGTAACTAACTATAATATATATTTGCGTTTAATATTAATCAATGTAAAATCAATAAATCATAATCAATTTTACTAGTATAATTTTTAACAGTATTTCATATTTCACTGTTAATTAGACTAGAAAACACATCGAACAAAAATCAATTGATGCAATTATAACGCATATCCAATTTTATAATAACAAATGTTACAGTTTACAAACGCGACGGTTGTTGGTGGTTTTAATCCCCACTCGGGGAAATGAAATATTTTCAATTACTTGCTCTGGTAACAAGATAAAGCGCGGCGTTCTTTTCCACGACCTAACATACAATGTTCCAAATCTCAGGAATCTGTGATGACCTAGATATCTTAACACTAGGTTCCCTCTGTCCTGCCATATACGGGATATAACTTACAAAAAACAATCAATCAACTCACCTGAACATGTAACTCCAAAGGCAAAGGTCTAACACTCGGATGAAAATTAAAAGCACAATTAGCATTACACCCTAACCACTGCCACACGTCACGAGCGTCCGCTAGGGGCAGGGACAGCGCCACTATGCGGATTGGACGACCTGAGGATAGGAAAATAAACATATTAAATATTTACAAATATATTATATATGCTTTGTTATTGTGTAAACATATAAAATATAGTAATCCTCCATTCTGGATTTATCAGCCGTTTATAAATAATAAATGTATGCCTATTAAGACAATAATAATAGAAAAATAAAATCTATAAATTGTGACATTAGCACATATTATTAATCACAATTATTCATGATGAAATCGCAATCTTAATCTTAGTTGTTGGTTTGATATACACTGAGAGAGAAAGAATTATTTTCGATTCCCCTCTGTTACAAATCTAAGTGAGGCGTTTATGTTCCGCCAGTTCAATAAATGTACACTAGGTTCTCTTTTCATGCTACGAGAGGAATACAGATTACAGCGTTTAACTTACCAATCTGTGACGCAATATATCTCATCCTGGAGCATACAACCTCCAGCACCGGCCCTTCCTCCCCACCCAGGAGTTGGAGAGCGTCTACTATGAAGAGGGAAACGCTTTGGACACTCTTGCGGACCTTCCACCTGCGGAGGACATAAAAAATACATGCAAATTTATTATGTAAAATTATAAAATAATTCATTGGATAGTATGATATTGACTTGAATTAAAAACTTTTTCCTTCTATAAATGTATATTACTTAAAATTTATTAATTATCCCTTGCGGGGTAGTCAGAGAGAACTGAGCGCCAAACGCTACGGTCTCTACATACCTCTTTCGCCTCGTCCACTGTCATCAACCTCTTCATACATGCCCTTCGGGGATCCTCATGCTTTTTACGTGACCTTCCTCCAGTATCTTTGATGCTGTGTTTTCAAAGGTCAACCTAGGTCTCCCCCTACCTCTCTTACCGCTCACTTTTCCATCATAAATCTTTTTTGTCATTCTTTCATCATTCATTCGTTCGACGTGCCCAAACCAGCTGAGCGCGTTCTTCTTCATTCTCACCGTGACATCCTCGCTAGTACCTGCCATTCTGTGTACCTCTTCATTGCGGATTCGATCAGCTAAGCTGACTCCGCATATCCTACGCAGAGATCGCATCTCCACAGCATTCATCTTTCTTTCATTCTTCTTCTGTAATACCCACGTTTCGCTGCCGTATAAAAAAGTTGGTACCAAAACTGCATTGTGTACGGCCAAACGCGCAGCTGTGCTGACGTTTCGCCGTCTCATCAATGCAGCTAAGGCTCCGTTAACCTTGTTACCGGCAGCAATACGCCTTTCCACATCCATCTCGT
>DWQW01009871.1:0-12598 GCA_018249695.1 Heliconius erato demophoon | reverse complement strand
TGAGTACCGCCGCTCAACACGCAGTCTTGAAAACTAGGCTCCACGTATAACCCACACGTATGTGGGCAACGGAGTGTCTTAATATAATGTCTTTTCTGCTTGGAAACCTCGCCTACCAGCTTTTTTGTAGCCAGCCAGTCTCTAATGCACCTGCTATATGCGGGATACAGCGTGAAGCTCAAAAGAAATTCTTTGTGAAATATTTTAAATAGCTTTTGCCTTTATTTCTGCTATTATTATAGTTTTAAAAAGCAATTGTACTTATCGATGTAGGTACGGCAGGTGAGTGGATTCAGATTGCACATAGTTGTTAACTGACAATTATAATTGAGGGTATTATTGTAGACAAAGAGGCCAGTCGTCGCGCAGGGGCACTAGCGTATCACCGTAAACGGGTTGTGGGTTCGATTCCCACTCTAGAAAATTAAATATTAAATATTTTAATTTCTTTGTTAAGTATCTTCAGAATTCAGCGATGTGCTGAATCCCGTACACAATAGAATAAGATGAGGGAATTTAGTGTTAACACTCCATTCCCCATTTCCGACGAATTCTAGAGGCCTTCTGAGTTGAGTTGCGGAACTCCGTGCTTTGCCTCAAAACCAGAGCAAAGAAAATGGAAATATTAAATATTTAATTCCTTCGAGTGGAAACCGAACTCACAACCTGCCTCGTTTACGTTACACACACGTTTGCACGCCTGCGCCACGAATAGTCTCTATATTTATTTATATATTTTATAGCAACATTAAACCGTTTGTATTTCCAATGTACTTACACATAAACATGACGCGTAATAAGGGCGCTCGTGATATCGGCCGGACCACCGGGGTGCTTGTGATATACTCTTGGCGTATGGAGATTGCACACTGACTGTATTGTTATATTTCTTTATCTGTGTGTAAAATTTTAAAATATAACTACAATTATAGGTAGATATATAAATATTTAGTAAATATATACGTGTATGTTAGCTTCACACTGTATTGCGCACATATGTCCACGTATATAGCAAGGTAGGCAGAGGTGAGCTGAGAAACTAATTTAACAGTCCGTTCCCATTAAGACACTTTCTTTTCTGGAGGAATTTCGTGTTGAGTGGCAAATATATATTTCAGGAAATATAAAAAATTTGAACGTAACGAGATTTGGACCTGGGTTTGGTATTTGAGGATGTTTTCTAATGGTACATTATGGCGCGAACTTAAATATCATCCTCATCACCTGCATCCGTGGCATTTTATACTGTGCGCTTTTATAGGAATATCCTTCTACGTACCACACAATTCTGGAATGGCCTATCGGAGGCAGTGTTTCCGGATCGATAAGACATGGGTACCTTCACAAAGCGCGTCTATCTCCACCTTAAAGGCCGGAAACGCACCTGTAGCTCCTCTGGTGTTACATGGAGTCGTGGGTGGCGGTGATCACTTACCATTTGGTTACCTTACTATACGCTTGTTTTTCTTGTGTTTTCCCTCTAAAAAATACTCTAATTTCTCTAGTTTCGCCACTCAAAACATACTGCCTCAATTTTATTCGAAAATTGTTTTAAAACAAGATTAGTTAAAAAAAAAAGTATACAAAAATTATTATACAGTCAATGTGTATAATACATTTGTGTAGTCCTAATAATCAAATTTATTTCACGATAACTGTACCAAAGAAACTAGTTACATTTTTCGTTTTGTACATTGAATGGCTGTTTTTAATGATTTGCTGTCCACGGCTGTTTCATATTATTATAGAATTTGAAATACATATAAGCTCAATTTTATTATCATAAGTAGCAGCAAGTACTTCTATAATCATAAATCAGCTCCACGCTGTATCCCGCACACAGCAAGGTACGCAGAGGGAACCTAGTGTTAAGACACTCCGTTGTCCATTTTTCGTGGAATTCTGAAATTTCTTTTCTGGATTCGGGGCGGAACTTAACACCGCGCTTTGCCTCGACACCAGAGCGAAGAAATGAAAATATAAATTTAAATAAATATTTGGAGATCTAAGGGGATGGAAGGCTTGAACATATCGACCCTGCCAGCCTAAGGGCTCGCTGTGTGAACGGAACGACGAGAAGTGGAGGACGGAGAGATAGAAGAAAGGATAAAAAAGAAAGATTTTCACACCTTTCTTTCAGAGTGATGAGAAACGCCTGATACTTGCTTTGATGATGCAATGAGCACTGCATCATCTGTGTACTGCAGGTAATTCACATTCAAATCACCTACTTTCACTCCCATGTCATTTGTTTCACTCCTTGGATTCAGCTATTCAAATGAATATTAAACAATCAAGCTGATATGGCGCATTCTTGTTTAACTCCCAATTGGCACGCAGGCTGAGTAATCTCCGTAAAGAGACTTTACAGCCTGCACCAAAAGTCCGCTCACATTGTACTGGGGTAGTATTTCCTACTAACTTCACTCACATTTCTGTCAAACGCCAATTTCAAGACCACAAAAGCACAGAAAAGTTATTGTTCAATGCCAAAAAAAAATCCTTGATCATGTGGAGGGAAAAGATCTGATCCATACACCCTCTTCCAGGTCTAAAGCCTCCTTGGACCGCCCGCAATATCCTTTCTCATCTCTCTTGCATTCTTTTTGCTAATATTTTAGCACAAAATTTTACTACACAAGCTAATCAAACTGATAGCCTTATGACTTGCGCAATCTATCTGTGAACCTTTGTCTTTATACAAATGCATGATGACTGCACCTCGCCAATCCGCCAAACACGTTGAGTTCACCTAATACTGCGCCAAAGCTGAAGATACTGGCGCATACGCCGCCAACAAAACTAATCTTGTTATCACCAGCTTGAAACGAATCCAAAGCAGTTTCAGGTTGATCGCCTTGAATTCAACCGCTGCTTTAACCAATCGAAAAAACTATAACACACCTACATCTTGACAGCCCCGCATTGGTGCGCGTGGGCTTTCTCGAGGTGCACGTGGTAGATGGAACGTTCCATCCCTCATAAGAGCCTTCCATCCATTAAGCAAGCCACCTTGGACCCGAAATAAAAAAATATTGCGAAAAATATTTTGCAATATTGTACCACATATTAAGGACATGCAAGTGAAAATATATTTAAGACCAAACGAGAAACTAACCCAATAACAGTTATGATGGATCTGGCCAAGTATTACGTGGGAAGCTCTCTGTAGGTTTAAATAAATATATTTATTGCTTCATATGTCGCCATGGCTGTTTCTTTTTGCGGTGTGGTCGCAAAAGGAGGTGCCTTACTCGACTCAGACAACAACATACAAATAAATGTGTGATTAATACAACTCTGTGAACATATAGAGCTGTGAGAAATTGTACAAAAAATGAATATAATATTGTAAGCTTGGAGTCCGACAGCGAAGCAATGATGTCAGGAATCTAGTAACATTTTATTTTATGTAAATGTTTCCCGTGGGATAGTTGATGATCTGTTTGGTGGTGATTGTTGTGGTATAGGTAGTGAAGTTGAAAGGAGGTATCAATTTTAGTAATTTTATAAGAATGACATTGTGCTGAAATGAAAATAGCAAAAATTAAAAATAAAGACACTTAGACAGGTTAAATAAAAAAAAAACTGAGGCTGAGTCGTAGCGCAGGAGCACAAAGTGTGTGACTTTAAAATTGACTGGTTGTAGGTTCGATGCCCACTCGAGAAAATAAAATATTAATTTAAATTTATATTTTCATTTCTTCGCTGTTGTGTCGAGGCAGAGCGCGGCGTTAGTTCTGCCACTCAACATGCAATGCCTCCAGAATTTGGCGGAAAGTAAAGAACGGAGTGTCTTAACACGCAAGTAGATTTTGTCTGCCTACTCTGCTGTGCGCGGGATACAGCGTGAAGCCGATTTGACATAAAGACATGTAGTGACTGAACTCGCGGCTCTTGAAAGTGCCCTAACCAGATAAGCCATATAGGTATTTAGTGCGTTATTAGTCAAAATATGGTAAAATAAACACTCGATTAATCGCTATATTTAAACGATTTTCGCCTGATAAAACAAAGTGAGGAAATAAATATTTTTTTGCTATCACTCTAGTAACAAAACAAAACGCAGCGTTGAGTTCCGCCACTCAACATGCACTATCATATTGTGTGTGGAAAGTGAAATGAGAAACTGAATGTCTTTAAAATGTTAAAATAAACCAATTTTACTCCAATTAAGTTTAATAATGGTAAACATCAAAGACATTCAGATGACTCGGAAGCTAACAATGTGAAACAATTTATTTTATTAAGTTCCCTATATAATATCTGTGGTCGCAGCGGGCGGCTTAGATTATCTGAGTACGCGTGCGATACCATCGGCCAGTACTGAAGATACACGTACGATTCTTATTACTTAACTAATTTATATTTATCGATATTCATTTGTTTTAAAAGTCAAAGTCAAGTCGAGGCAGTTTAAAACCTATCTTCTATCTCTATAATTTCGACCATACTTAGTATTACTTTAGTAATACGCTACTTTTAGTAATATACTACTTTAGTAATACAGGAGGCACTAATAAAATACGGTCGAAATTATGTCACGTGAGAACCTGAAATTCGGAACTTATCTTCAGAAAGTGTAGTGTGACCGGATTTTTCGAATTCCTATTGAAATAACTTAAAAAATGTGATTTACCGTTTCAATAGCAACTTCTAACTGATCAAGATGATCATTATTTAAATAATATAAGACTATAAAATTTTTTTAGTCGTCGTGACGCATGGTCAGCGTACGACTGCAAGCATGACGACTGTGTGTTCGATTTACACACAAAGCTGCTGCTGCCAGAGCGACGAAATAAAATATTAAATATTAACCCCTTCGTGGAAATCGAGCTCATAGCCATCGTTTACAGTTACATGCTATGCCACTGCGCTACGTGTTAGATATCAACATTATAAATTATCATTTATTTATATCGGAAACTTAATTGAGAGTTTGATCACTTAATTAATATGCAAATATATGTATAAGTATAACGATTAATATAAAATCTAAGTAAGAGTGCAATAAGTAATGAATACAAGATTAATTATATTTGCAGCAAGTCAATTTTCCATTATACAGTGTGTAACTCGATCGACGGATCAACGTTGGTTTATAGACTTATCCATCCCATCCATTTAATTGTCATTTATTTTCAGCGAATTTTACTGGTCCAGGAGAACAGTTTTTTGCAGGAAAATCAGATTTCTAAGGAAAATTTCAAAAGCAACTGCTTTGACTGTGCTAACTGCTGTGTCTGTGCTAACTGCTGTGTCTGTGCTGACTGCTGTGTCTGTGCTAACTGCTGTGTCTGTGCTAACTGCTGTGTCTGTGCTAACTACTCGTAGTGTCTGTGCTCGTAGTTTTTTCCTCAGCATAGTTTTATAGTACAACTTTCGTATAATGCAATAGTAAAAAAATATCACTCTTGGAAAATATCACAATATTTGTAGAGGACTGAGGTAAGACGCACGCACAGCCGTAACCGCTGTGCGTAGAAACGTGAAATTTGGACAGATGTTTATTTTATTATTCTGGATATTCACTAAGAAGGGATTTTGAAAAATTTTTACCCTAAAGGGATGAAATAGGGGTTGAAAATTTGTATGGTTTTTTTTAAGCGGCACCTATTTTTAATAAATTTGAAATTCAGACTCATGTTTCATGGTTTTTTAAAATTCACTCCCTAAGGGTTCAAATAAAAGGTTAAAAGTTTATATGGAAAAATCTTTAAATTGCCACCGTTATTTATAAAAATTTAAATTCATACTGTTAAAAATATTTTATTGAACACGTGTTTCGTGTTTTTTTTAGAATTCATCCCTAAGAGTGCAAAAAAGCGGGCGAAGCTGCGCGAGCCCACTAGTTGGTTAATATATTCATTTGCCTGGTCCGATCGACATTTTTATG
Source organism: Heliconius erato demophoon (assembly GCA_018249695.1). NCBI lineage: Eukaryota > Metazoa > Arthropoda > Insecta > Lepidoptera > Nymphalidae > Heliconius > Heliconius erato. Next base: position 6,699 of record DWQW01009871.1, on the reverse strand, counting down.
AGTTCAGTCAATTAACACGCAATGTCATGAATACAGCCTGGAAAGTTGGAAACGGATTTTTTCTTTAGGTAGATGTATCTACTTTTTAAATGAAACTATTTTAACCTGATTAATTGCGTATAGACTCAAACTCACTCAGTCTACCCGTGACCACGGACTACTGCAAAGTGTTCGAAACGTCGGGTTTCCAAAAATGTATAATCTCAAATATACGCGATTAATCCGGTTAAAATAGTTTCATTTAAAAAATAATCAAATCAAATCAGCTTCACGCTGTATCCCGCACACAGCAGGGTAGGCAGAGGGAACCTAGTGTTAAGACACTCCGTTGTCCACTTTCTACCGAATTCTGGAGGCATTGCGCGTTGAGTGGCAGAACTTACCGCCGCGTTTAACCTCGACACCAGAGCGAAGAAATGGAAATATAAATTTAAGTAAATATTTCATCTCCTCGAGTGGGAATCGGTACCGGAACCTATAACCAGTCGGTTTTGCAGTCACACCTCGTGCCGCTGCGCCATGACTGGCCTCTAGTTTCATTTAAAAAGGGTAATAATCGTGAAAATCAAAGCACTTATTAGATGAATCAACTTGTATATATTAGCCTAGGTAGTACTACATGAAAAGAAGCGTGATGCTGCTTTTTCATGAATTTACCTTCAAATTGAAATCAAACTCAAAACCGTAACGTACAATAAATCATTTGCCATTCGTACCATAGTATTCAAATCAATCGGATGGCTATACAAGGACTTACTTAAGATTATTTGAAATCTATCGCGAAATACCTCACGATTTGACTGTAACTCTTATGACTATAGGAGTAGAGGTGATTGTTCAATGTTACGCCAAATATTCTAGTCGAGTGGCGTCACGTAGTCGTAAACCAGTTATCGTCTTCATATAAAGAACTATATTTTAAACTGATGCTTATCATAACATGAAAAGTATGATCCGATATTAATAAAAAATTCGAAGCTATCTCTTTTAATATAAAGTTATTATTATAATTGAAGTATAATTTGTTCTTGTATTGTCGTTTAAGTTTATATTAACTAGCTTAGTGGTTAAATGCAACTTTGTACGACACATGCGTTTCGAAGTTCCGTAATTCCTGAAATTAGCGCAGTCGATAAGCTTATGAGTTTTATATTATTATTATTTTTAGTTTCACGCTGTATCCCGCTTGTAGTAAAGTAGGTAGAGGGAACTTAGTGTTAAGATACTTCGATCCCCACTTTCCGTCGAATAAGTGAGTGAAAAGTGAGCGAAAGAGTGGCGTATCTCAACACCGCGCTTGCCTCGTCGCCAGAGAGAAGAAATGAAAATATTAAATATTTTAGTTCCTCGAGTGGGTATCGAACACCCTACCTGTCTCCTATATAGTCACACGCTTGTGCCCCTGCGCCACGACTGGCCTCTTTATATTATTAATGTAGATATGACACATTCTTCTACACCAACTGATTGACGTAAAATATTTAATTTAGTAGGTTTCATTTGTCTCTATATTTTTTTTCTTTTCAGAGATTTTATTGTTATTATTGCAAAAGTTCCGGGTAACATCCAAATGTCTGAATTGTATATGTAGAGTATAGGGCGAATATTAAGATTCGATCTTCAAGGGACTCTCCTAGAATCGTGTGATCGTCTGATAGTGTGTGTGTGTGTGTGTGTGACCAATATTGACAATGTAATTTATATAATGTAGAATAAGCAAACATTATTAAATACTGTAATAATTACCTAAATACATAATTAATAAATTAAAGAGACTACATGATATTTAAAAGAAAATACAAAAAATGTTAAATCGTATGTTCCTATTAGATACCTTTTTCTTTTTGAAGATTTTTGTTGTTGATAACCAATAACAGCTTTAAAGTAGGTACTCCTTTAAAAAAATTCAATCAATTCATAAAAGACAATGTTAATAAATTAATTTAAGAAGTAAGTGACGACAATATAAGTAGAAAAATCCTCCGCAGCATAATCAAAAGCTTTAGAAGAATAGAAAATTCTCTCTTTATTGATATTACAACAGCTTATAGCAGAGTAGGCAGAGGGAACCTAGTGTTAAGAAACTTTTGCTTCCCAGTTTATACACAATTCTTCTTCACAAAGACGATGCCTGTTAGGTGACGTAACTCAACGTCAAGCTTTGCCTTGTTAAAATATTTAATATTTAATTTCCTCAAGTGGGAATCAAACCCACATTTGGCCTCACAAATTAAAAAATTATTCCACAGCAAAGAAGTTCTAAGCCAATTTTACTTAGACCAGAAATATGTAGAGCTGCCTTCATCTATAAATAATTTTCTCAGCTTCTAATCATATGGATGCTCTAGGCCATTGCTATTTTATATTACGTGTTATAAAATGGCGGGCGTTCTGAAAACACGATACATAACAGAATCGGCTGCACGATAATTAACTGAATGTTTTATTGTATCGGGAAAACGCTAGAAGCAATAACAGCTTTGTGTATTATTTAGTTTAATAAAATTTTATTATCCATACTAATATTATAAATTCGAAAGTAAATCTGTCTATCAGTCTGTGACGTATTCACGGCTAAACTGCTGATCCAATTGTGATAAAATTTCATATGGAAATACTTGAGGCGATTGGAATGAACATAGGCTACTTTATTTTTCATTTATTGGTTTTTTCAAGAATTTTTTTTTTTTGGAAAAGGTCACCGAAAATGTGCTTCCACGCTAATTGGCATGTGCTGACTCATCTTAGAGATAAATAAAAAATAAAAATATTTTCCTTTAAAAATTCGCGATGGTACATATAACTGTTCTCTGAAGATACACTACTAACCATTTTAATATATTTAATTTAAATTTATAGGGTTATTGTTAATATATTTACTATTCAAACGGGTAAAGTCGCGCGGGTCCGCTAGTATGTATATAAATATAAAATTGTAGTAAATATTAATGTAAACACTGACTTAATCTGAATTTTCTAAGCTTTCCTCTAATAGAGTTTCTGTAAGGAATTCTTTGCTTTTACTTTTTTACTAACTTACAGTAAAATTGATTTATTTTTGTTCAAAATTTAACACAAAATAACTAATCATTTAAACAAGCTTAGTTTGATATCCCTAAAGTAATATACTACACCTAGGAAAGAAAAATACTTTTTAGAAAACTTGTAAAAAATTGAACATAGCGGGATTAGAAGCCGCGCCTCTTTAAAAACCATCCAAGCACCACTAAGCCATACGTTCTTAATAAGCAGCTTCGAAATTCTTATACTTACACTTATTACAGCTAGCTAATAAGCTTCACTTTACTTAATAGACAATCGTCGAATTTCTATATAATTTATACGGTAATATTTTTTTTCTCGCATTGTTTATTTCCGCCACTCGGAAACAAAATGTTTTAAGCTTGGCTAAGTTCCCTCTGACCTTTTTGCTATATGCGGGAAAAAGCGTAAAGCAGGAAAAAAGTCAATAACTATGTCATTAAGGCTATATATTCCCTTCAGACTGAAGACGAAGAATGTAGTGTCTTGATACTAGGTTCTCTTGCTTATCTATATATATAAGGATATGTACCTGACTAACTGAGGTAAGACGCACGCACAGCCGTAACCGCTGTGCGTAGAAACGTGAAATTTGTACAGATGTTTATTTTCATAATCTGGACATCCAGTAAGAAGGGATTTTGAAAAATTTGAACCCTAAAGGTATAAAATAAGGGTTGAAAGTTTGTAAGGATTTTTTTTATAAAAATTTAAATTCAAACTGTTAAAAATATTTTATTGAACACGTGTTTCGTGGTCTTTTTAGAATTCACCTCTAAGGGTGGAAATAATAGCGGGCGAAGCTGCGCGCGCCCACTAGTACTGCTATGTGCAGGATAGAGCGTGAACCTGATAAACTAAATATAAACGTTCCTACAGTAAAAATGTTTACTACTATTGTCACAGTATTTACTTATTAGTTATTAAACTAACACATTTTTTTAAAACCATGAAAATTGCGACGTTTAGGGTTCCATACCTAAAGGGTAAAACAAGACGGGGAGCTGTATCGGATGATCCGTGATAATTATTCAGTTGATATTTTCACAGATGGTGTATTTCTGTTGCCGCTAAAAAGTACTAAGAAATAGAATAAAATACCATGCAATAAACGTGATTTTTTTTGCCGTTGTTATAGATCCGACTTGCACTTATTATTTTTATAAAATACATTATTTACTGTACTTCTGTAAATAGAGAGAGCCAGAGGCCAGTTGTGGTGCAGGCGCACAAAGTGTGACTGTAAACTCGACTGGATTCGATCCCCACTCGAGGAAATGAAATATCTATTTAAATTTATATTTCCACTTTTGCGCTCTAGTGTCGAGTGGAGTACCGCTCGATTCCACGACCGCCACTCAACACGCAATACCCCAAGAATTCGGCGGAAAATGGGGAACGGTCTTAACACTAGGTTCCCTCTGCCTACTCTATTGTGTGCAGGATACAGAGTGAAGCTGATTTAATTTTTTTATTTTTTTTAAACGTCTAGTTATTATGTTGTATTTTTTTATTATAAACCTAAAAGGAAAAAAAATCAGTTAAGAGTGATTGCGGTCGTTTCTTTAGTAATATCGGGAATATGTACTTCAATAATACCAAAAGTGAAAACATAAACAATTCAAATAACATAACATGTACCAATTTGCAATCGTTTGACTTTTGCTACCCGCTGTTTCAAATCTGCGCCTTCGGGCGTGGCCTTTGAGTCAGGTCGCGGTTGTATGGAGAAAAAGAGCGGTTTAGTATTTTTTTTGCTTTAAGCTGTTTCCCGCAAACAGCAGGGTAGGCAGAGGGAACCTGGGAACCTACACTATACTCCTTCTCTCGACTCAGATATTTCCGTTTCCCTCTTTCCGCCGAATTCTTGAGGCATTAAACTAACGCATTTTTTGGTAGGCGCACAAAGTTGAGCGGGGGATGATAAGTCTTGATTATTAGGGTCTTGATAATAATTCTGCTATGAAGAAGGAAATGTGAAATATTTTAAATAGATTATTTTTTCAAGTCGTTTCAATAACAAAACTATGATCCTATATGATGTCGATGTTGGAGTTCATCATAACAACACTTCCTTAAAATGGATTATAGTAATCGTGTAGGTACTTTATTTAGCGTTTTGTAAAAGGTTAAAATATGTTTAACATTTCTATTAATCGATCATACCCTCGAGTGGGTATCGAACCGGCAATATTAGTAGTTCAAAGTCCAGTCGTGGCGCAGCGGCACAAAGTGTGACTGTAAATCGACTGGTTGTGGGTTCGATCCCCACTGGAGAAGATGAAATATTTACCTAAATTTATATTTCCATTTCTTCGCTCTGGTGTCGAGGCAAAGCGCGGCGTTGAGTTCTGCCACTCAACACGCAATGCCTCCAGAATTCGGCAGAAAGTGGGGAACGGAGTGTCTTAACACTAGGTTCCCTCTGCTTACCCTGCTGTGTGCGGAATACAATGTGAAGCTGATTTATTTATTTGATTTATTCAAAGTCCAGTAAAATAACTATAAATTCGCTCTCTTCCAATTCCGTGTATAGAACATATGGATATTACGCTCACCACCTTATTACGGTGAGTTAGTAAAGCTTTACGATTTATATCTATTCGAAAAAGTATATCAAAACAAGTAGAACTATACTACTGGATTAGATTTGTCTGTTCTTTTTGCTATTTCAAGAGAAACAAGTATAATAATATATATAGATTTTGATTATTAGATATATTGTATATAAATTTTGAAGTAACTTCAGTTAAAATTCTTATATTTATCAATATTTTAAATTTATTTTTCTTTCTTCAAACCTCAAAAACCTTAAATATTTCTAGTTTACTTAATTTTTTGGTTAACCATCCCCATTCAATTAACTTTTCATGTGTTTTTAATTTTCTATTTATTTTTCTACTGCGTACAGGTTTGGGATTTAAGAAGAATAATAGGTAGTATTTGAAATCTCTTTTTCTTTTTTTAGCTTCATGTTGTATGTGGGTAGGCAGAGGGAACTTAGTGTTAAGACACTCCTTTTTTCACTTTCCGCCTAATCTCGAAGACATTGTGTATTTAGTGGCAAAATTCTGCGCTGCGCATTATCAGAACGTGGAAATAAAAGCAAATAATTCCTCTGAGTGGATATCAAACTCAAAATGTCGCGTTTACAGTCCTGTGCCGCTTTGACACGATGGCTTTAATACGAAGAGACCTCTACATAAAGAGTTTTATGGACTTATTTAGAAAACGTATAAAATTTTTAACGTAGCGGGACTCGAACCCGCGCCTCCTGAAAACCGAAGGAGGCGCTAGGAGGCGCGGATTCGAGTCCCGCTACGTTAAAATTTTTATACGTTTTCTAAATAAGTATTTTTCTTTCCTAAGTGTCGTAATAACACTTTAGAAATATAAAAAAAAAGTTTTATATACGACAACATTTTTAGTTATTCTGTTATCTTCAAGTTAGAACAGCTGTTAGGACTAATTGGCCCTAAATAAAAATGGTAGGATATAAATATGCATATCTGCAAATCTGTATATTGAAATTCCATATTTTAGACACGGTTATAATTGTTGTTTATGAAATTATTTTATATAATTGAAATATTTACTTATAAAATAATTTTGAAACATTACAAAACATTTTTTTTAGCATAAATACGAATTGAACAG
>DWQW01009870.1:0-12599 GCA_018249695.1 Heliconius erato demophoon | reverse complement strand
AGACTTCAGACAAGGTTCGTCTGACTGCCACCAGTCGGATGTTGACCAGCCAGTGCAGCAGCAGCACCGCCAGCGACGCGCGCCCCAACACCGCCCACACGCGCCACGACGCCACGCGGCGGAAGTAACCTGTGGATGTTCGTGTATTACATACCACACGTCTTGTGTCACATGTGTGACATGTGATGTGTCATTTTTCAATATGTCACACGTCTTATTGACAGTGAAATGTCTTATTTTTTTAGTTTCACGCACACAGCCTACCTTAGGCAGAGGGAACCTAGTTTAATTTTAATTTTTTAACACACCGTTCCCCATTTTCCGCCGAATTCTGGAGGCATTCCGTGTACAGCGGCGAAACTTGACGCCGCGCTTTGCCTCGGCACCAGAGCGAAGAAATGAAAATATTAAATATTTAATTTCATCGAGTGGGAATCGACGCGTCGCGTTCACAGTCATACGCTTGTGCCCCTGCGCCACGACTGCCCTCCCTAAGAGTACTACTTATTCCTCGTGTATTCCTCAAGTGTTATAATCATAGTGAAATACTGACTATCAACCCGCGACACCAGCGCCAGCAGCAGCAGCGCGGCCAGCAACGCGGTGGCGGGGCGCTCGAGGGCGGGCAGCGCGGCGCGCGGCGTCACGCGCCCGCCCAGCAGCCACGCCACCACCAGCGCGGGGGACGCGCGGGATATGCGGACGAACCACTGCAAGTTTTGGAAAAATGTTATATGCAAATATATAGTTGTGTGTGCCAAAAAATGAGAGGGAAGTGGTCGGCCTCTATTTGTATTATTATTATTTTTAATCATTCGTTATAAATTAGGCTTACTAGATATTTGTGTCTGAGATACAATTATCTCTATACATATATGTAATCCCTGATAAAATTTCTCTCTAAATTGCATTTCTCTACATAACTAACTTAATATTATTTTAGTAATTACTACCCTCGCGCGGCTTCGCCCGCTTAGCTACCCTACGTGTTATTCTGATATAAACGTTATATATGAAACTAGTGTAAGCCTATGTATGGGAACCTAGCGCTAAGCCGTTCAATTCCCTATGCACCGGTAAAATTTTGAGACATCGCGTGTTGAATGGCAGAACTCAACGCAGTGCTTTGTCTATAAGTTTTTAAATTTAAAAGGCATTTAAAAGTAGTAGTTGTACCTTGCAGTCAGCAAGCTTCACTCGCTTGGCACGCAGGCGGTGGTGCGCGTGCGCCGCCAGCAGCCCCAGCAGCGCGGCCGGCAGCGACCCCCACGCCGACGTGTAGAACGCACTGAACGACGCCTCGCCCCTGAATGTTGTACGCACTTTCCTGAAAGTTTTAAAATATAGTTCAAAATGTGATACTGTTAATTATGTGTCGTGGCGCAGGGCCACAAGCGTGAGACTGGAAACGCACAGGCTGTGGGTACGATTCCCACTCGAAATAATAAAATATTTAATGTTTTCTTATCCTCTCTATAGAAATGAGGCAATGTGCGGTGTTGAGTTACGCTACTCAATACGCAATTGTTCCAGAATTTGAAAATTTGGCGGAAGGTGGCGAACGGAAGTATTTTATGAAGAACGGAGTCTTTTAACTCTAGGTTCCAGTAGGCTGGATTCTCTTAAGGAGATATTGTATAACTATAAAAATATATGTACACATATAATAACGTAAGTCAAGTTGTAAGTAATGTCTAAAGTCGAAAATAATGAAAACAAATGTGTAGTAAAGAATAAATGAAATGAGTAGGAAAGAATAAACAATAAAAAAAATAACTCTAGGTTCAAAGGTTCCCCTACCCTGTTATGGGCTTGATAGAGCGTATCTACAAAATATATTTATATTCGATTGTTATTTGTAATGTGGACCAACAAATATAGTAGGTTGAGACGTTGAAAATTTTTAATTAGCCAGTAGAAAAAAAAATTGTAGAAAATTAAATTTTTATTACCTATGTTATCTTAAAACGTACACTTCAAATTAAAACCTGCTAGTCAATTTGAAAGACAAATAACACATATAATGCACAATAACAATTAACAGGACCTATCTTATAAGGTATATTGTAACATGTTAAAATATTAACGTCGATATGAGAATACTTACTCAGGCGTCACCAGATACAGCATAGAGTTCCACCCAAAATGATGCGCGAGGCCAGCATTAGCAGCGACAGCAGCCAGCAGCAATGTCGACAAGACCACGAGCGCGTTGTGACCACTCTTCCGCAGCCACAGCGTGAGAGCCGCAGCCAGCGCGTGCAGCTGCATATCCGCAGCAAGGAACCACGCAGGCAGCACGCACTGTTCACCGTGGTCTCCCTGCCCTCCAATCACGCTGCTCGCAAACACGTCGTGCGCGACCACGTTGTGGGCAAACACGGCGTGCGCCCAGAAGCGACGTCTACAAAGAGCTGCTTCGCTGGTTACCACTGACCATTGTGGTCCGCGGCCACTGCGCGACCACCACGTTGCCGCAAATCCCACTACTAGTAAGTGTAGTGGTGCCAGTCTGTAAAAACACATATTTATAAGTGAAAGAAATTTTCAATTTAATTATTTCATGTTAATGTCATTTCATGTTGATGTTATTTCGAATCTTTTTTTTATGGAACAGGACAAGGCAAACGATCTTTCTGGTCACCTGATGGCAAGTGATTACTGCCGCCCACGACCCCGTGCAACACCAGAGGAACTACAGGTGCGTTGTCGGCCTTTAAGGTTGAGTTAGACGCGCTTTTTGTAGGTACCCATGTCATATCGACTTGGAAACACTACCGCGGGCAAGCCACAGTTGTGGAGTGCCATGGATCCAGGTGATGTGGATGAAATTTTAGTTTGTGACGTACTATGCGGTTAGAAAATTCGGCGGCAGGTAACAGGCTGTAAGGGAAATGTTTTCAAAGACTGGCGATACGATAAATGTTGTTTTTTAGTATTAACGCACAAACTTGGGTCTTCAGGGGTTAAATTAAACCAAGTTCCTTTCACTCCACGAGGGGACATTCTCGAGGGATGCCTGAGTTTATTTCGTTACTGTTCAGCGTTTTCCCGACATAGAATTGCGCGACCGGAGTAAACAGCGTCCACTGTGCATAGCAATGAATGCTAGCATCCTCTAACATGTCTAGCATCCTCTAATATGCAGAAGAAACAGTGTAGGGGACAGTACACAGCCTTGGGGGACGCCAGCGTTCACGGGCATGTATTCCGAGCAAAAACCGCGCCCTTGATGCTGCGGAAGCCTTATTGAATGTCATTATTCGATCGGTAATCCTCCAGGTAAACCAAGGGATGGCCATTGATATTGCTCTCCATCATATTCGAGAGCAAGGAGGTGATAGCAAAAGGCCTGTAGTTAGATGGATCGGATCCTTTGCTTTTTTCCGGGATTTGGTGAATAAGAGCGCTCTTCGACAAATCTGGGACTACGCCGATTGAATAAGAGTGCCGAAACAGCCGCGTTCGCACCGGTGACAGCTCAAGAGCATATGGACGGAGCACTAAAGGAGATATGCCATCTGGACTACTCGATCTTTTTTATTAGCTTCACGCTGTGTCTCGTGTATATAAGCTAAAGTAAGCAGAGGGAACCTGGAACCTTGTGTTAAGACACTCCGTTCCTATTCCTCTTTTTACTTTCCGCCGAATTCTAAAGGCATTGCCTATTGAGTGGCGGAATTCAACGCCGCGTCTTGTTTTGTTACCAAAGCGAGTAACCCATAGTCTAATGTCATGAACACAACTCCTAGTAATCTTCAACTGACAACGCGAGCGAAGCCGCGGGTAAAAGAAGGTAAATCTAGAAATTTATAAAATGACGTCGCTAACACCTCAACCATGTCAAAACGACATCAATGCTATATTGTTAATGTGATTTAATATCATTTAAATGTAACGTAGTAATTAAGCCTATAGACCTTCAATAAAATTATTTAAATATGTTTTTGTTTATGAGCTATACCGCTGTACCCGTCAAACAACTATACCTCGAGCCATTCAACTGCCGAAATTTTAAAGTATTGCTTTTTCAATAACGATTATAATTTAAATTTACTTATTTGATATCACTATCAATATGTTTATATATTGTTAAGTTTCGAAAGGCCTGGAATAAAAAAATAAAGACTTTTTTATTTATTAGATATTTCTTACGCTACAGACACGTGAGCTGTATTTTTTGATAAGTAATTTATTTCTTTTTATTATTAATGGGTTCCGTAACTCAAAATGAAAAAAGGAACCTTTGCTGTCAATCTGTCAAGACCATTACTCTCGAGATCGCGTGGAGGTATCAAGCTGAAATTCATAACCTATAGGATATTTCCAGTAGATCTACACTCTTCAAATTTGGCAAGAAGTGGGAACTTGCAGTAAAAATAAAGGGAAAAATCCTAAAAATTTAGATTTATATTACACATAAAAAATATAATAAATGTAGTTTATTTCATGCAAAATGAGTGCAAACGTCCGAAAACTCAACTTTATGATCTTTTATAAGTTATACTAACCGTTGACCTATAATTCTGAAATTGGTACGAAACCCTCTGTGGGTGAGACCGGCTTCCACTTGACAAATTTTTCTTTCATTTAGTACAAAAGGGAAGGGAAAAGTTCCATTTCGTATGACTCTATTTTTCTTTACTTTTTCTAGCCTCACGATCCATATCGAATGTTAAACTTTCCGCCGAATTCTGGATGCATTGCGTGTTGAATGGTGGAATTCAACGCCACGCTTTTTCTTTTTACCTATTAGCTGTTACCTGTTACCTTTTAGCTTCAGAACATATGTACGTAAGGTTTTAAAAAATAAATATATAAAGTTCATGATTGTTTACCTGGCGACGCGGTACATCAGGCAGGTGGGCAGGTGTCTCAGTGACATGGCGCGAGGGAGACGGAGAGCGGCGCGCGCTAACAGAAAAGTTGAGAAAACGAAGAAAACTTGGACTAGAGACGACCCGTTGCGCACCAACATCGAGAGGCCGTGACGTGGGGCCTGTCAGAGATATTCACAAAATTGAAGGTGTCTTTTTTAATTTTTTGATAAGTTGAAAAATATAAGTAACATTTTATATTAATATACTTTTGATTATCATCATGTAAGCCTTTCAACTCCTACTATTGGACATAGACCAAGACTCTCCACGCCGACAGCGGCTTGACCAGGTCATCTGTAGATTTGGCGGGGGGCCTGCCTACTGAACCTCGTGCAGTTCGTGATTTTTAAAACTAATTCATTTTATTTCATTTTATTAATTATTTATAAAGGGTTGATTGTAGAATCTTTATATATATTTACTATTTTATTTATATATTTAGATATATATACCTGTTCAAAAAATTCTGGGTTGTATAGATACATTTTATGCAGGATCTCCGTCGCGTGGGTCATTATCACGAGCGCCAACAGCAACACTCTGGAAAACAGCAACATATTTATTTTAATTATGATTATATTAATGGATAATTATAAAATTATTATTTTTTTCCATTGAAAAAATGTCAATAGTATTATAAATTATAAATTTAAAAAAAAGTTTTTTTTTATACTTATATATTGTACTTATTCGAAAAATTGCTATTAAAAAAAAAGTATAAGCTGTCGATTATTTATTATTACAAAGTTTTACCTGAAAGGTAATAATACAATATGAACTAAGGTACTAACCGTACTCCCTCCAGGGGCGCGAGCGCGGCGTGCTCGGGGTCCTCCAGGGGAGACAGCAGCCGCCGACAGTTCTGCTGTACCGACCACGCTGACAACCATTTGTTTTCTAAGTACCAGAAATAAACGAAGTTTATTTATTACAAAATATTAACATATAATCATTTTCTTAAAACTATTACAACTATTAAGTTTTATTTCTTTCTTTCAACACGCAATGTCTGGAAGGTTGAGGAAAGTGGGGAACGGAGTGTATAAACACTAGGTTACCTGCTATATGCAGGATGAATATAACACTAATACAAAGTAAATTAAAAGTAAAAATAAATAAAAAAAGTTTTATTTAATTAAATAAGCTGCAAACTATAAAATTAACTTTTTCCTTCGAACTTTGACTTGTAACTTATAAGTATTAAATAACACATTTTAAATTCATTTGGATTTATAGTGTGACTAAAATATAAATTTTATATAAACGGTTAATGTTTTGATTTTTTTATACTATGATTGTGTATCTATATGTCTTACATATAAGTCAAATCAGCCTAGTGTTAAGACACTCCGTTCCCCACTTTCCGCCGCATTCTGGAGGCATTGCGTATTGAGTGGTGGAACTTAACGCCACGTTTTGCCTCGAAACCACAGCGAAGAAATGAAAATATAAACGTAAATAAATATTTCATTTCCTCGAGTGTGGATCGAACCCACAACCAGTCGATTATACAGTCACATTTTGTGCCCCTGCGCCACGACTGGCCTCTAATAATCTTACATATATATCTTAATATCTGACTCATAATATCACGCAAAGGATAAACCTTTCATTCACATCGACTTTATAAACGTCAGTTAACATGTCGAGCATCCCGTCCATATATGGCACTAAAGAATAAAATAAAAAGTCAAACGTCATTGACTCGCTTGGAAAATAGACTGGAGGAATCAAATGTGAAGAAGGTCATTGTCCGTTCGATTCCCGGAAATTTTTGACGGCATTTAAGAATGCTGGTATTTCCGTAAAACTGATGCATGTATTTTTTTAACTGATACTTTGAAATTTATTGTTCCTTATAAAACATTGTGTAGAATATAAACGATGATTAAATATTTATTTTGGCTTTACGTTGTATCCTGCATAAATAAAGTAAGCAGAAGGAATCTAGTGTTAAGACACTCCGTTTCCCATTTTCCGCCCAATTTTCAGGAAATTACGTGCTGATTGCCGGATTTAAAGGCGCAATTTGGCGTATTAGAACACCAAAAAGGAGGAAAAATGAAATGCGAGTGTAAATCGAATCCACAACCGCTACGTTTACAGTCAGATGCTGTGCTTAATTAAACATTTTTGCGAAAAAAATCAAGATTGAGACCCTTACAAGAACCTATGTTTGATGATGATTTTTTTGTAGTATTTAAACTGAAGGTATTTATATACAAAATTATAAATATCTTCATCTATAGTTAAATCAATAAAATTCTTGTCTCAGAGTTTTATATTTATATTATTTATCAGTGTGGTAAAAGTCGTATGCAAGTTCACATTAAAACTTAAATATGGCAAATATCAATATTATGGAAAAACCTAGAAAATATGATTCATATTTTAGAGAAAATTCACAATAAAATTTAAAACTATACATATAAATAATCAATTTAGTATATTATATTGTGATTTTACAATTTAAAAATAGTTAGTTATTGAGCCTAACTTTATGTTTTATAATATTTATGTTTTACGATTTTTTTTTATTAGTAGGCCACAAAAAAAATATATAAAATACATAAAACTTACTGCCTGCTCCTCCTGTGAACACATCATAGACGCTACCAACAATATTCATGAACAGGATCAACCCCACGACCACCAGGAAAACTATTTGCGGAGTGTCCACCTCCTCCTCCTTCTCCAGGTCCAGGGCAGATTGACAGGAGTAGGTATCCACAGAGGCACGGAGACCAGGCACTGCGTATTTTTCCACACATTTCTCGAAGCGTAGCGACACGTTGGTCTCGTGGGTGGGACATCGTAAACTCAGGCAGTAGCCGCGATGGAGCAGGGTGCGGTCGAAGTGATGCTCGTTTGATGAATATTCCTGTGATTGTAATAGAAGTATGGATATATCGATTTTTAAATGTAAATTAGGCGATTTTACATAAAATTTTATTTATCGAATATCACATATCTAAATCTACTATAATAAAATTATAACTGACGTCTATATCTATACATATAAAAAAATTGTAGCTATATGAATGCTTCCCCAGGTAGTATATTTAATATCTATGATTTTCACGATTATTACACATTTTAAATGAAACTATTTTAACCGGATTAATCGCGCATATTTAAGGTTTTACATTTTGGAAACCCGACGTTTCGAACACTTTGCAGTAGTCCGTGGTCGCGGGTAGACTGAGGTGGCATTCGTCTGTCAGTTGACATAATTATTATACCAAACTAACGCCAACGATTTCTTAATTGCCTCGCGTACTGCCCTGGATTCCTGCAGAATGAGCTGACTGTATCTTGCCCTGTTATGGCATGGTAGGTTTGAGACCTCAATGATTTTATGAGTGGGTCCCAGGTGGTAGAAAGTTTCCAGATGGTAGAATACCACTTCAGTCAACCCGTGACCACGGACTACTGCAAAGTGTTCGAAACGTTGGGTTTCCAAAATGTAAAATCTTAAATATACACTATTAATCCGGTTAAAATAGTTTCATTTAAAATATTTAATATCTTATATTCCAATTAATTACTACTAAAATGTACATAATATATGACTACATATCCACACATGTGATGACACGTATACACAAAAATTGCACGTCCACACATCCTACCTTTAGTATAGTGTCTGACTGTAACTACGATGTTTGTGGGTTCGATGCTTACTCAGAATAATATTGAAATTTCATGCCTCCATTCTGGCACAAAGTGCGGCATTGAGTTTCGTCACTTAACACTCTGTGTCCAAAATAAGATGGAAAGCCTGGAACTGAGTAAGCTATTTTTTATTTTTCTTTTTATGTCACATCCAACAAAACTACTTAAACTTACTTTCATAAAATTATAAAGTGCATTGGGCTTGTCCGCGGAGACGCGGAACGTGCCGGTGCAGTAGAGCCCGTCGGGGCGCGCGAGGCAGCGGTCGTACTCGTCGAGGTGGTAGAGCCGCGGGAGGCGGTAGTGGTCTGTGTCTGGAAACAGAGACAGAAAAAAATATAAATTTAATCATTTTTTTAACTTCACACTATCTGTCCCGCACACAGCAGGGTAAGTAGAGGGAACATGGGAAATTTCCCAATTAAAACACTCCGTTTCTTCTCAAAGTGCATTGTGTGTTGAGTAGCGGAGCTCAATACTGCAATTTACCTCGTTACCGGAGTGAGGCAATGAAAGTAACTATTTCATCCCCAAGCGGAAATCGAACCTCGAACCCTTGTGTTTTTGCGCATTGACGGCGAAAAAACGACTTAATAATAAAGACAAAATACTTTTGTATCATATGTAATAACCTATTAAAGTAAATAGTGAAGTCAAATTTAAATTGATAAAATGTAATTTATACTTGTTTGTTTTCTAATTTTAAAAATTATCCCTATAATAATAACATTTTGATTGTCAAAAGTAGACCTACTTGTTGAGATTAAAAAGACCTTCTGTATTTTACTTTTTCTGTATCTTATGTAATAAATATTTTCACTATACCAAAAATCAAAAACAACAAAATTAAACTTAACCTCATTTTATGACGCAATAAACTTTAATTCAAGTTCAAATAGTATTATTGTAAAAGTGAATTAAGCTAAAATAACTGGTTATTTTTAACGTCTTTGGTTAACTGTCTTTATATTTTCTTTTTAATTTACAATATATTTTACATAATTTGATATGTTCTTTTGAATTAATTTTGTATTTCGTCATTTACTGTATAATATATTATTTTTTTTTTAAGATCACGCGACCGTTGCCCAATTTTCACCGAATATTATGTGCGTGGTGGATGTACAAGTGGTGGAACTTAACGCCGCGCTTTGCCTTGTTACCAGACTCAAGAAAAATAATATAAATAAATAATAATTCATTTCTCGGAGTGGGAATCGAACCCATAACCGTCACGTTTACAGTCACACCCTTGTTCTATTCGACTAATTCTCGACGGAATCCTTATATTTAATACAATATTTAAACGATTTTTACATACTTTTCTTATTTCTTTAAAAGACTAGTCGTGGCGCAGGGGCAATAGCGTGCGACAGTACACGCGACAGGTAGTGGGATCGTTTCCCACTCGGGATAGTCCATTTATGTGGGAAGGCTATATTAGATATGTTAATCATTTCGATGTACCCATCCCATCACTTGGGGTCATTTTAACTACCTTTGACACGAATGTGTCATGTCATGTGACACATGACATGACACAACTCTTAATTGTGAGCTTATTAATTATAAGAATTAAAATTATTGTTATATACATTTTTTTGTTATTTCATTTTTATATTTACTCTTATATTTAAGTTATTTTAGTCTGAAAATGTAAGTTCTTTTGTTTTGATCACATGCTATTTTAAATATATGTGTTTACGAATATTTTCAATTTAACTTTTTATACTGTTTTTATAGCCATTTTAGTATTACTTACGAGTTAATGTGAACAATAATAAAAATTTATAAATAAAATGGATCACGACTACGAACATCGAGAAAATTTGAGAATAAAATGGTATTTTTTACCGACTTCTGTAAAAGGAGGAGGTTCTCAATTCGACTGTAATTTTTTTAATTATATTTGTTTCTTAAAAACTTTCGACTGTGTGGACAGATTTTAATGATTCTTTTTTTTTATTTAAAAGTTGGTGCTTCCCCTGTGGACCCATTTTAATTTGGTCCAGTGTGATGGTCAGTTCCAATGCTATCCATGAGAAAATTGTATAAATCTTAAATTTGAAGTCGATATTTTTTTTATTAAAAATTATATTATACGAAAATAATATTAAAATTTTATACTTTTTACAATTACTTTGACTTCTTTTATTATTTTTGAAACAAACAACAGGACGAGTTAAAAATAATAAAGGTATAAATTTTACTAAATTTTTCTGTTATATTTTAAATATCTGTATAATTGCAATTGAATGTTTTAAATGGATATCGCACTTTACCAGAAATTAAGCAATTAAATTAAGGTAAAATAATCTTCAATCCTTTCGCATTTAAGTATTAGCCAAAATAGCCCTATTTTATAGTAAACAGAGTTTCTATTTTCTGCCGTTTTGACATAGCGACGGAGAAAAACAATACTGGAAAAAAATTATAAGAAATTTAATGAATTATCCACCAGATTGGAGATCGAACACCTAACCCAACCCAAGCGTGTAAGCGGACGCTATTCCACAACGGTTTAATTTCAATTGTGATGAAATAAACACCTCTAGACAGAAATAGAACATTTATTTATTTCCTAAGTTAATCTAGAGGCCGTCGAGGCGCAAGGGCACTGGGCACAGCGAGCGACTGTTTGTGGGTTCAATTTCCACTCAGGGCAATGAAATCTATATGTATAAAAGGACATGTACTTGACTGACTGAGGTAAGACGAACGCACAGTCGTAACCGCCGATGGTAGAAACGTGAAATTTGGACGGATGTTTATTTTCATAATTTGGACATCCACTAAGAAGGAATTTTGAAAAATTTTAACCCTAAAGTGATGAAAGAGCAGTTGAAAGTTTGTATGGTTTTTATATAATCGGCACCGATTTTTATAAAATTTGAAATCCAAACTCTTAAAAATATTTCATTGAACTCGTGTTTCATGGTTTTTTTAGAATTCATCCCCTAAGGGATCAAATAAGAAGTTGAAAGTTTATATGGAAAAATCTTTAAATCGCCACCGATTTTTATAAAAAATTAAATTCAGACTGTTAAAAATATTTCATTGAACACGTGTTTCATGGTTTTTTTTAGAATTCACCCCTAAGGGTGCAAATAAGCGGGCGAAGCTGCGCGCGCTCACTAGTATTTAATATTTTCATATCCTCGCTCTGGTAACGAGGTAAAGCGCGGCGTTGAGTTCTGCCACTCACCCGCTATACATTGCTAGTAACAATGATCCTACTAATCTTGATAAACATCCAAATCCATTTGTTACTTTTTAATTATAAAGTAAAATATTACCGAAATATAAGGTAAGTACTTAGGAACGATTTATAGAAATTACAATTGGCTGGAAAAAAGGGAGTTTTAATTTTTCCCCATAAAGTACAAGGATACAGCTAGCTGAGTTGCGTTTTCGGATAACACTTTAAAATATTTAAAAATTTTAAATTATGGTATAATATTTCACGATAAGAACCGATATACGACAGTATTTATAAGAATAGTGGTTAAATCACAGTTGAAAATAATTGTACAAAAAAAAACCTTGATGGACCTTTTAATGTTCAGGAAGTTGTCTTTTTAGTAAAAGCAATGTTAAGATAGTCTGATATTAATTTGATTTAAAATATAGTTACAATAATTTAAAAGAAATATCTAGGTGGAAGATTAAGTCTCTACAGTCCTTCCTTCCCAATGTTGGAGGTATCGTGGCGTAACAGCACAACCTCTAAGTGCTACCGCGACGGTTATGCATTCGATTCCAATTCGGGGGATTGAATTAATTTCATTTCCTTGTTCAAGACACAAACCTTTACAGTGTTTAGAAAAACACAAAAATTTGATCATAGATATGCATCCAAAACGAAATAATAAATGTGGTAAGTATACTCTGATCAGACTCTATAGACATTCGGCCCGTAAGTAGTATGGATTCGTTGGTTCTGGCGCAAGCGCCAGAACCAACGAATGCCAGTGTGCCAGACCCCGCGAGTCGATGCGTCGGAACTAAAAAAAAAAAAAAAAAAAAAAAAAAAAAAAAAAAAAA
>DWQW01009869.1:0-12599 GCA_018249695.1 Heliconius erato demophoon | reverse complement strand
AATTAAATGTTTTTTTTTATTATTATTATTTTCATATTATATTGATATTGGTTAAACTGAATAATGTAAAATTTAAGTATTAATTTCAATAAATTCCGCATTTTATTCGTGTTAATGAATTATAGATATACTTTATATTATTATATTATTATTTTTATATCAAAAATATCTTAGCATTTCATTAAAGCAAGTAAATTATATCTTAACAATATATTTCCAGGTTCCTCACTCTCATCATTCCCACGTATATGGGCCACCAGCCCATGGTGCGGTGGTAGTCAAGCAAGGCAGCCATGTGGACAGTCCACCGGCGTCTTTAGATCACTATCCTCAAGATTGGGAGCTATCTGGACCTGGACTTGGTAGCGAGTTAGTATTTCTGAAATATTTTTATTAATAGATTTCCTTTAGCTTTATCCTATATATATAGTGAGGGTAGACAGAGTGAACCAACACCACCTTCGACACGCGGAGAATAAAAATTCCCCACATTTCACCTCATGATTCCCATGTAGGAATCGAACGCCAAAACTATAGTCTTCAGGGTGGCAAGCTGTGATGTCTAGGGAACAATTGTGATGTCTTAAAATAATAGTATTGTAATTAAAAAAAATGCTTACTAATGCGTTATATAATTCAAAATGTCATTGCTTTTCAGATATCTGTCCGATATCCATCGAAACGCCATAGCCAATTTCAAGCCTCAAGAAAATGACTTAAACGAAATCAACGCTTGGGGTCTTGGATTTCCACCAGGTAAAGAAATATGAGATATTGAGGATTTATAATTGAAATATTGTAATTTTCTGTCCTAAAGCAACAATATGATTTTATGTCAATCAAGTATTTATTTTGAGTCATATATAGAACCCTCTTTTAATTCTCTATCCTAAAATTAAGAAGCCGTCGTGGCCCAATGGAACAGCATCTAACTCTGCAAACACTAAGGTTATCAGTCGATTCAAATTCGAGGGAATGATTATATTTAAAATATTTCAATTTCTCCGCTCTGTATACGAAGCGTTACATCGAACTACGCAATATACGGAGTTCATGCGCAAACTGGGTTAGGGACTATAGAGTGCCTTAACACTACTTCCTCTGCCTACCTCGCTTTGACTCGTTACTAGAGCGAATAAATGAAAATATTAATACATTAATAATTTGTTTCCACGAGTGGTATTCGAACCCACAACCATCGTGATTTGACACAGACACAGTTTGTGCCACTGCGCCACGACGGCCTCATCTCATTTTTTAAAATGGTTATATCTTAATATGTCTATAAAACATACGTTATTCCTTGAATTTAGTTCGTATTTTCTATTATATTTTTCAATATTTTATGGATTATTTTCTTTAATAAAATATGTTTTTATATTATTTTTAGGGCAATCATTAAATGTTGGAGAATATGCAAGTCCCACTGCAATTGTTCCCAATACAATTGCGCCTAATACGGGACAGAACATGGTTGTTGGTAACAACGCTGCAAGGTAAAGACTTTTTTTATGGTAGTCAAATAAAAAATAAAATAAATCAGCTTCACGCTGTATCCCGCACAAAGCAGGGTAGGCAGACGGAATCTAGTGTTAAGACACTCCGTTCCCCACTTTCTGCCGAATTCTGGAGGCATTGCGTGTTGAGTGGCAGAACTCAACGCCGCGGTTGTCCTCGACACCAGAGCGAAGAAATGAAAATATAAATTTAAGTAAATATTGCATCTCCTCGAGTGGGGATCGAACCCACAACCAGTCGGTTTTACTTTGTGCCCTCGCGGCAAAACTGGCCTCAATGGTAGTTATATTATTCATTATGTAATAATCTTTTATTTACAATTAATATGTATATAAGAATATCAAGAATAGAGTGTCTTAATACTAAGCTCTCTATGTTTGTTTTCATTCATAAGTGAGGTAACGTGACTGTGGATTATATAAAAAATATTAATTATTAAAGCCAGTCGCGGCGCAGGGGCATGGGCGAGTGACTGTTAACGCGACAGATTGTGGGTTCGATTTTCACTCGAGGAAATATAATATTTTATATTTTCATTCGCCCTGGTCAGTTGCGCCATTCAAGATGCAATGCCTTCAGAATTCCGAGGAGAATGGGAAACGGAGTATCTTCACACTAAGTTCTTCCTACCTTTTGAAGCTGAAAAATCTTTCCTTAAAGTATACTTTAAAAATATTATTTACAGACCGGTGGGACCTCCACAAAATCCATTTTATCGACATAAAAAAACGTCGCCGCGAGATCCGGCGCAAGCAGAAAAGGATGCTTTGGTAATAAAATATTTTACACTGCATATCGTTTTACGATGTCTTGTCGCATCTTTCGCGTTTTAAAATTTTATAACCTGCCAATATGTACGTGAATTAAAATATTGTCAAATTTTATTAAAATAACACACTATTGTTTATTTTTTGCATACAACATAAGATTACCTAAAATAATTTAATACAGATTGGTTATTTATACAAAATAAAAAAAAAATACATCAATTTTTTTTCTACAGAAATAATAATCAATTATTTAGTCACATTGATACAGTTTTATTTAAATTCTCATTTTCGGGTTTATATTATAATAAATTAAATTTGTATGAAAATTACCTTAATTTCTCTAAGTAACTTAATTATTTAAATTCACTTATGAAGCTCCAAGCTGCCAAGGTGCAACAGCACAATGATCGGAAACGCAACGGTTGTGGGGTTGGGTGTTCCATTTTCACTTGCCGGAATACATTATTTTGTCACTGTGGTAACAAGATAGAGGTTGATACTTAACAATACCTTCAATATTGGGTGGAAAGTGGGAAATGGAGTGTCTCAACACTAGTTTCCCTCTGCTTATCCTGATATATATGGGTTACAACGTAAAAACAATCTCTTATAAGGTATATATTTTCTAGATACGCGCAGCCTCCTTAGCATCCCGAGCGCCGCCATCACCAGTACGAGATGAATTATTAAGAGTATCAGCGGCTAAATTATCTGAAAGTAATCGTGTTAAAGCTGAAACCGAATTAGTTAGACAGCAACAGGAAATATTGGCTGCGCAGGACCCGGTTAGTAAATTTTAAATTAAATTAAATTGTTGCAGCCATTTTATTATAATAGAGTTATATTTTAAAAGCGATGGTTGTGGGTTCGATCCTCGCTTGGGGATTGTCTTATTTTAATTTTCCCATTCTGATAGATAAACTTTACCATTTAACATGCAATGTCTCGAGTTCAGGCGGAAAGTGGGGAACGGAGTTTTTTGAAAATTAGGTTCTCTCTCATATGATGTATACTTAAAATTTATGTCAACTAAAAATAAATGAAGTAAAATTTTATTATTGAATTTAAGTCAAAAGTGACCTCAAAGAAAAAAAATAGAAACGACAAATCGCTCGAATAAACAGAAATATAATTTGGCGAAATATAATTATAAATTGACGTTTGCCAAATATTCATAGTAAAATTGTATAATCACTGTAAAATCTACCAATACAAAATTAAGGTTACCAACACCTTAATTTTGGTCCACGAAGTCCACGAGTCGTGACCTCTTTGCCTACCGCCGACCGCTAAAAATAAGAAAATACATGACAAAAAAAATATTACAGAATTCTTCTAAAATATCAACGAAATTATTATAACAACACATCCACATTTTTAATGTCATACCTTTTAAAAGTTCACTTTCACTACCGAATAAGGAATACAACAAATTGACTCACGACGCTATAAAGTCACGTGAAATGTTCACATGACATTTTTTAAGTTTTCCCCAAAGAGCTTCAATACGTGACAGTTTTACTTATGTCTTACAAATGTCACTGTCTTTGTATACATTTTTAATA
Organism: Heliconius erato demophoon; assembly: GCA_018249695.1. Classification (NCBI taxonomy): domain Eukaryota; kingdom Metazoa; phylum Arthropoda; class Insecta; order Lepidoptera; family Nymphalidae; genus Heliconius; species Heliconius erato. The sequence goes on along the minus strand of DWQW01009869.1, from coordinate 8,746 downwards.
ATTTATGTTTATTATTATTATGCTTTTATAGAATTTTGAAAAGAAAAGTTTAGTTTGTGTGGTGCAACTCAACGCCGCGCTTTGTCTCGACGCCAGGACTAAAAATAAAAAAATATTAATTATTACATTTCCTCAAATGGGTATCGAACCCACAACCACCTGTGGCTTTTCAGTTACACAGGCTTGTGCCCCTGCGCTACGACTATTACTTTTTTATTATTTGTTGTAGTGTATTATAACTGTAATGTTTTTATATATGAATCAATAATGTTGTTTCTTTATGTGTTAGTGTCAATGTGGAGTTTTATTTACTACGTATATATATATTAACAGGGGCACTAGCGCGCGACTATAAACGCGACAGTTATGGGCTTATCCCGAATAAACATTGAATTTGGCACCCATATACGTATATCTACTATTCTTGTGTCGATGAAGTCGATAATGATACATTACTGAATATTAAACTTGTTTTTCATTTATCCTTACTTTTTGTAAAGAAATTAACAATATTAATCATTAATACTTTATTATTTTATTAAATTGCGTTATTGTCTTATGTTCTTTGATATAACTTTTATATAACTATCAATAATTATCAGCTTTCGGATTTTTCCCTGTAAATGTCGATGGTCCCTAGGTAAAGTATCAAAAGTAAAAAATATATATGTAGAAGAAGTAAGAACAAGTATGAAACGTAGTAAAATTTCAATAAAATTTTACCTTTGTTAGTGGTTTAAACCGGAAATAAAATAAATTTGTTTAACAGAAATAAACATTTGCTTTACGTAGGGATCATCGATGTGTAGTCGCCGCTATTCGGTTGCTAATTATGATAGAATTTTTAACTTGGCTGGACAACGCTAGCGCGTATCTTGATAATACGGTTTAATTTTTATTATTAATTTCATTACATATTTTGAATTAATAAAAATAATTTTTTTTTTTCAGGAAACCGTTACAGCGGAGAAATTCTATGGAAACTTACTAGAAAGAGTCGATACGATATTAGCTTCCATTGGCGCTAAAGATATAGGATGTAGAGAAAGGGCGGTGTGTGCATTATACAGTGATCCATTCAAGCATTCGCCGTACAGCAATCTAGTGTCGAATGAATTGAGCAAGTAAGTGAACACTTCATAATACATATACAAATAATATGAAAATAAATACAGCTTCACGCTGTATCCCGGATATGAGTAGACAGAGGGAACCTAGTATTAAGACACTGTGTTCCCAATTTTATGTTTAATTTTTGAGATTTACATGATGAATGGCCGAACTTAACGCCGTGTTTTGTCCCGTAACCAGAGCAAGAAAATGAAAATAAATCATTTCTTCGAATAACTGTCACGTATAGTATCTATCAGAGCGTCTCTACTTAGGTACAAAATTGTTTTAAATATATTCTACTGTATTAGAAGAGCACTTATAAAATACAATAGTATCATTATTTATAAAATATCTTATGAATAAAATTCTAATGAGAAAAATATCTATGCTAATTCCTCTAAACTTACCAGAATTTTTTTTATTGAGAAAAAAGTATGTAGATTGTTTGTCTGTATATTAAATAAATCTACCTACATGTCCATTAAAGTTAAATATTTTTTGTGAGTAATAAAATCGGTACGAATTCAAGAGACTGCGTAGCGGAATTTAATTCAATTTGTCTTACCAGAGCGAAGAAAATTAAAATAATTCATTTCTTCGAATGAGAATTTAACCCACAACTATCCTGTTTACAGTGAAGCTCTGTCCCACTGTGCCATAATGGCCGCTCGTATACATATACCGTATATTGATTTTTTTTATTATTTTTCAGGGATTCCAGTGAGCTTGTACCGCCAGCAGAAAGCAAAATGGCATTCCGATACTTCAGATACGTACAAGCAGCACGAGACGGACAAGAATCTAATGACTGCCTAACAATATATCCTCAATGTAATATTGATTATAGCAAGAAATAATTATTTAATTGTGTATGTGAGTTTGTCACATTATTTCTACAAAACGAATGCACAGATTTTGGTGTAATTTAGTGTTTATATTTTAATTACTTCCTGGATGGTTTGTAAATATAATAAAGCCCGAGCTGGTGTTTTAGTCAATATGTGCTAATTTCTTCGCTCTGGCAACAAGACAAAGCGCAGCTTTGAGTTCAACCACTCGACTCGGAATGTCTCAAGAATTCAATGGAAAACAGGAAAAGGAGAATGGAGTGTTTTAACACTAGAAATTCAAGTTCCCTTTGCCTACCCTGCTATGTGTGGGATATAGCGAAAATTAAAGTGCGCGAAGTCTTTTAAAAAGGACCTAGACTTACTTGACACGAACTTCAATAAACATTTAAAAAATTTTGAAATGGCTGCCTACAATGCTAAAAGAGGGATATGCGTCAATGAAATTGTAAAACTAACTTCTTTTTTTGAGAACTGCATTTATTAAAATAATCAATTCCAAATAATAGTATATTTTATCTATCTATAAGATATCTAAAATTTTATCAGTCAAGCGTTTAATGTGTATTAAGTAGTGAAAAAGAAATACTAATATCTTGGTTTTAAATACAATTACAATTACTGTTACAATTTTTTTTGTGTATCTGTGTAGAATGGTATATGTTTTGATATATTTTTTGTTCATAATATACTTTTGATAGAATTACTTTTTAAAAATCAAGGCCAAAATAATTAGAAAAGATTAAAAATAAACAGATTATATATTAATTATTATTAATTATTATTAGAAAGTTAAAAAAATATGCAAATTGTTTGTACTGTTGCTTAAAATAAATATTGATATATAAGCGAAAAAATGCATTTACTTTTTAGAATAAGTTGTACATTTTAAAATTTAACTATTATTAGCTTTACTTTTATATTGACTAACTTATTTATTTATTTATTGCTTTGTTGACTGAAGACAAATAAGTTGTTGATTTAATTTTAATTTAAATTTCTACTTTTACTTTAATTTAAGAATACATGTTAAATTTCCTTCGGGTTGTTGAAGCTTAATCGTAAGCTAAACTTAGAGCCATCAAGTCACTAGGACGTTACTTAAATTGTAATTATTTATTTATTTTTATTTTTAAATGTTATTCGTTAAATAAAGAGATATTTTTTAAATTTTTGTTTGTTATATTTTTTCATAACAAATTTATAATATATGTTTGTATGTATTATATTTTAAGCATACAGCTTTTATTTTTCAGCTTCACTCAAATTCCCGTAGAAGGACATGCAGTAGTGTCAAGTATTCCGTTCTCAGCTTTTCACATGAAACGGAACAATTGCATAGAATTGCGTTTCTTTTACTAGGGCGGGCAAATGAAAATATTTTACACCAAATGAGAATCGAATCCACGAACATCTCTTTAGCGCCACACGCTAACCCACATATAATATAGTAAAGACATCTTTACATAGATATCGTAAATGATTAGTAACCTAATACATTATAATATAAGGATAGACCGTTGTCTATCCGGTCCAACTAAGGAAACAAAATAATGACAAAAAAAAATGAATTAAGTCAATTTTACATAACTTTATTTTAAGACATTATTAATTTAATCAATAACATTTATGAAATAAATATATAAAATAAAATCTAATCAGTGTATACATAAGGAAATTTCTCTTCACCCAACTTATAGCTCACATCTAGGAAATAATTCGGTTTCAATTTGGGCGCATGGTATTTGGTGTCGTTGAATCTCACATCAAGCCATATGTAAGGCAATCTCGATTCGTAAGCGTCCCATAGAAAGTCCAGAACTATATGTGTGTCGATGACAGTGAAGTAATGTACTAGTCTTTCCGACCGTAGTCTCATGCTGAAAGCTCCTAAACCTATTAAACCGTCGTAGGCCCAGGAGAGGCCTTTATAACATCGATGTATTGCTGCACCACTATCGATACCATATTTGGCCCAGTCTCCGTTTATACATAAAAACCAGCCCCATTCGGTCTGAAAATATTTAGTGTTGTATGTAATTTATAATATATATTTTTTTAATAGGGAGGCCAGTCGTGGCGCAGGGGCACAAAGTGTGATTGTAAAATCGACTGGTTGTGGGTCCGAATTCCGCTCGAGGAAATTAAATATTTATTTCAATTTATATTTTCATTTCTTCGCTCTGGTGTCAATGCAAAGCGCGGCGTTTAGTTCCGCCACTCGACACGTAATGCCTTGATATTTCAGTGGAAAGTGGAGAACAGAGTGTCTTAACTCTAAGTTCCCTCTGCCTACCATACCGTTTGCGGGATACAGCATGAAAATGAGGTATTTTTTTAGTTTCACCCTGTATACTGCATATAGCAGGATAGGCAGAGGGAAGCTAGTGTTAAGACACTCCGTTTTCCGCTTTCTGCTGAGTTTTAAATTGCGTGTTGAGTGGCAAAACTCAACGCCGCGGTTTTTTGCCTTGGTTCCAGAGCGAAAAAATTAAAATATTTAATATTTGTCTTTCTCGACTCAGAATCGAACCCACAACCTGTCACGTTTACAGCTTATTATTATAATATTAATATACCTTAGGACAAACTGGTAAAGACTCATTAGTTCTGACTACGTATTTGTGGAAAGGCGTAGGTTTTCTTTTATAAGCCCACATGAATTGAAATCCCACTACTAAAAAATCCTCAACTGATGGAGGCGTGGGCGGTCTCTGATCTTTTCTGTAAAAAAATATTTATTAATTAAGGGTTATTTTTCCCGACTGCTAAGGAAGGGTTATGTTTTTCGCGCGTATCTTGTATGTATGTAATATTCTTTATTACCTCGTATCTCCAGGACCGCTGAACGGATTATACGCATATTTGAGGTATCGTTAGATTCGTATTAACAGCCCAAGTGTTCTTAGATAGGTGACGTTAATAAAAAATAATCATGGCGGCTGTGGTACGCCATTGGACTTAGTGAAAAAAAAAAATCGTTTCGAATACTACAATATGGGTATCAAATTCAAGAGCTCAATTACAAAATTTCAAAAAGGTATATAATGATTATCATTACCATATTAAATTCTAACAAAAAAATGAAAAATAAAAAAATATTTGTAAAAACAAAAACCCCGACTGCATCAAACTAAAAAGAAAATAAACAAGCCCAATACTTTATTAGGATTATCAGTCGGGACCTATAAGTAATTCTTCAATCAATAAAATCTTTACTAGGAACTCTGCTTAATTTAAAGAGGTCCCGACTGTTAATCCTAATAAACTATTGGGCTTGTTTATTTTCTTTTTAGTTTGATGCAGTCGGGGTTTTTGTTTTTACAAATATTTATTTATTTATATAAATTATGAAAACAGTGAAGTTATAAAACTTTAGATCATTAATAGATACAAGATAGAATGATTCCAGAAAAAGATTTATGTTTCATTATAGAAGTATGTTGTAAGAGGACGATAAATATTATAATAATAAAAAAAAATAAATTCCAGTCGGACTCGTCCAACGCGGCTTCCGTACCAACTTCAGGGCAGTAACTTATAAAAGTTGACAAACTTAAGTTTGCACTCATTTTGTATGAAATGAACTACAAATATAAGTTTATAGTGATTTTTTTCTATGAAATACCTATAAATTTTCACTTTTCAGATTTTTTCGTTTATTTTTATTGTAAATTCCTACTTCATGGTAAATTTTATAATTGCAGAACCCTATAGGTTTTGATTACGCGGCGATTTTCATACAAAAAACAGCAAAATTGAAGCAAAAATGCTCGTATCTTTTGATTGCATTAACTTAAAAGATTGATTTTTATCTTTCTGCGCTTCAAGGGACCGTAGAACGGAGTATTTGATATTAGCTTAGGCTTAATGCCTCTACATGATCATGATGATAAGATAAATAGTCTTGACGAACAGACAGACAGACGAACAACAAAGTGATTCTATAAGGGTTCCGTTTTTACCTTTTGAGGTACGGAACCCTAAAAAAGTATTCTTAAGCAATTTTTATATTACAAAAATATATTTAATATTACGCATGTGAAGTAGCTCTCAAGCAAAGGTAAGCACTGTTTGCGTTCCAATAATATCCAAACACGGTATATGTAGAGGCCCACACTGCAAGATCGAACGTGACAGAGAATGGATGTGAACGATTCACGTTCTCAGGATAGTGCCACTGAAATATGAAATTAATTGTTTTATTATTGGAAAATAAAAACATGTATTATTAAGAGATACACATATTAAATGGCCTATTAATTTACTTTATTAAAATTTAGCCGTCTTTGAGGCCGTCGTGGCCCAGGGGCACAAGGGTGTGACTGTAACGCGACGGTTGTGGGTTCGATCCCCACTCGAGGAAATGAAATATTTATTTAAATTTATATTTCCATTTTCTTCGCTCTGGTGTAAAGGCTAAGCGCGGCGTTGAGTTCTGCCACGCAATGCCTCCAGAATTCGGCAGAAAGTGGGGAACGGAGTGTCTTAACACTAGGTTCCCTCTGCTTACCCTGCTGTGTGCGGGATATAGCGTGAAGCTAATTTATTTATTTTTTTAATTTTATTAAAATTTAGCCTATATTGGTGCTGCTATTTAATGTAACTAAAAAAACTGGTCAAATACGAGTCGGACTCACTCACCGTGGGTTCCGTACCAATTTCAAGATTGTAGGTCAACAAGAGGTTTAGCGATAATTAGAGCATAATTGACTTCCTAGCCTATAGTAGCTTTATGTTCATTGTAAGATTTGAAAATATTTAGAAAAGCATAGTAGCGACAGAGTATTTGAATTTTAATAATAAGTCGTGGTGCATGGGCGACATGTGCCACCACTATCACTTATTATTAAAATTCAAATTCCCACTTCATTCTTCGTCCGATTCTTCCCTTCCTTCGTTATTTTCATTTTTTCGCTTTGTTGTTGAATTCCATCAATCAACACGTAATGCCTCCAGAATTCGAGGGAAATGGGGAACGAAGTGTCTTAACACTAGGTTCCTAGCCTGCTACCCTTCTTTGGATAGAGCGTGAAACCGATAAATAATAATGATAAGTTCAAAAAATACTCACCAAAGGATGATAATGTATACGTGCTGGTGACAAATACATAGAACTGTTAAAATTGTTATGGTTTGTATCGTACCATGCTCCCAGAACATTTTCTAATATTGGAAAATCGTATTTATCTTGCAGTATTAGATGAGTTGACGTTGCCGTGGTCAGAATGTGCCGCGATGTGATAAGGGCGCAGCCGGCGAGTGGAATCAAACGTTTGTACACTGTGGTACAGTAGCACCCGATATATCTGGCAGAGTACTGTAATTTTTTTAAAAAAAATATGACATGTTTTTAGAAAATGTATAAAAAAATCAATTTATTCGGATTTGAACCCGCATCGTTTGGAAAACGTTCAAGCGCTCTCGCCACTAAGCCATTAGTTACAGCTTATTTGTGTTGTTATTGGATCCCACTCCAGTACGTTTAGATCTCGCGCTTTTTGTGAAATATTATACTAACTAGCGGCTCGCCCACGGCTTCGCCCGCTTAAAATACATGAATATTGATTTAATAAGCAGAAATTGATTGACAACTATAATGACTTCTAATATGATTTTTGTACGACATTATCGTTAAAGAATTTTTGATTGTTTTAAATAAAAAAAATACGACCATTGTTGATATTTGATATTTATAAAATATACATAAAGCTAATATTTATTACACGTATATATTTTTGTAACTTTGTTCTTTTTACCTATATAATATACTCTGTTAAATGTGCTGATTTCAGTGAATAATTTAATTTATTCATTCAGAAACAGCCTTAAATGTTAAATTATTGATTTGAAGGATTCATAATATTCTTTGTAAAATAACTGTAATAATTACATATTAACTCCTGTACAGTTTTTAAATTAGTTACATATATTATATGAACGAACCAACCAAAAAATCTTTGTATGTCCTTGATATTTCTTTCAAGATCGTTCTTAATCTCTGTGTTGAATTAATTACGACTTCTTTCAAACTTATAATAATATATTAACTTTTATATTATTACGATAACTTTTTTTTTAATGAACCGATTTTGATGAACTATTTATTATATATATATATATATATATATATATATATATATATATATATATATATATATATATATATAGTATTTAAGTTGAGTTAAAACAAAACAATTGGTGAAATTTTCAAGTAAATCGGTTCAGTACTTTCAGAAAAAAATGTGGACAAAAATATGTCGACAGACAGACAGACAGACAGACAAGAAATTCAAAAAAATCTTTTTGCTTTCTATTATTCTTTTTATGTGTCCCTTTATCCATTTCAGTCAAAATTACTAAATGTACAGAAAAAATATTTTTACTGTCTTATTATATAGGTATAGAGATTATAATTAACAAGAGACACACATCGGGCTTCGCCCGCGTAAACTTATATCATAGCTAAATTGTACATAAATTATAACGTAAAGTTTCAATTATGATTTTAATGTGTTCAATAATCTTGAAAATAAAATTATTTGAATTAATAAAATAGTATAATATAATAGTAGGATTAGTGTTTTATTAGTTAGTTTTTTTGTTCATAAATTGAAACGCATTTTTTTTTATTTACACACAGACAAACACACAAATAAATAACATAAATTATACCGCACACAGCAGGGTAGGCAAAGGGAAGTGTTAAGACAGTGCGTTGACCACTTTCTGCCGAATTCCGGAGGCCTGCGTATTGAGTGGCGAAGTCGACGACGTGCTTTGCC
>DWQW01009868.1:0-12599 GCA_018249695.1 Heliconius erato demophoon | reverse complement strand
GCGGCGTTGAGTTCTGCCACTCAACACGCAATGCCTCCAGAATTCGGCAGAAAGTGGGGAACGGAGTGTCTTAACACTAGGTTCCTTCTGCCTACCCTGCTGTGTGCGGGATACAGCGTGAAGCTAAAAAAAAAAAGTTCTTTTTATACTTTTTTTTTTAGCTTTACGCTGTATTCCGCAAACAGCAGGGTATGCAGAGTTAACTTAGTGTTAACACACTAAATTTCTCATTTTCCATACTATACAAATAGCCTAATTGTATAAAGAATATTTTGACTTTGAAAATGTTGCCTAAACGACGTTTTTTTACACACATGTATTTAAAATAATTGTCTTTCTTTATCCCATATAAACTCCACGTGAATATTTAAATTATTTTTTCTACGTAACTAACTTAATATTTTTAAATATTAGTACCTTCTTATTAATGGCCCATATCTTGTCCCACTCCATGAACACGACGGAGCGACTAGAGCCCTGCGCCTGTATGAACTGGCGGAGACCCTCCACCGTCATGCCGCGGCGTAGAACACCGCGAACTGTGGGCATGCGGGGATCGTCCCTGGAAGAATATGTTTTTATATTTATTTATTTTTTCACTTTACGCCGTATTTTACATATGATAGGGTAGGCAGAATTAAGCTAGTGTTATGACTCTCCATTCTCTACTTTCCGTTGAACTTTCGAGACATAGGGAGTTAGGAAAAAAATAATTTCAGTGTTTTTTATGCATAATATTGATTTATGAGAAAGTATTGACAAGTCAACATCCCTTTGTGTCAAAATAATTTATTAATAAGATATTTTAAGCCATCTCATAAAAAAATTATATGAATTGTAACTATTACACAAAATTAATTTAATCTTTACAATATATCAGTCTAAAGATAAGAAACAAAAACAATGTATTACATCTATAGGCAAATAAAATGCTTCAATGTATTTTTTATGTTGCTTAGGTTTCTTTTTATAAAATGCAATGTCCAAAATCTTACTTACCATCCGTCAACATGACCTTGCTCCACAAACCAAGTTAGCTTCCTCTTCGACAGCACTGTATTAGTCATACTCAGTCTATAAAGTAAACCGTAAATTTATTTTACTTCAGTTAAAAAAAGTAGTAAATATTATAGATTATTTATTAGAAACAAAAGTAAATAATTTATACTTTAAATATATATGAACAAAACTATGTCTACTTATGAATGCATTATGCCAGGTAAAATAAATACTATTACATTAAATAAGTAATAACCTGCTATACTCCCAAATGTATGGCTTCCTCAAACCCAAAGCATCTATGAACCAGTAGAACTGAGGGTCCCTGTCATGATATTCCATGGTTCGTAGGACATGGGTCACACCTTCAATAGAATCAACTATAGGACAGGCAAAATCATATGTTGGATATACCCTGGAAGGAAGTAAATATTTTATGTGAGTATTATTATAAGTGTTTTATTATAAAAAAATATATGCCATATCATTAATAAAACATTTAAAAATGTAATTAATAATTAATTTGAAACATTGCATGTTGAATGGTTGTACACAAAACCTTGTCTTTCCTCCTCCTACCTTGTTTTTCCAGAGCAAAGAATTCACCATTGCTTACAGTCAGTCTGTGCCTCACTGCATTGCAATAGCCTTAATAATCGTTATTATAAAATTATTTTAATAAAAGAAAGTAGTAAAATGTAATACATACTTATATTTATTCCCAGTTCTTGGATGAGACTCAGGCTTGCACCTGTATATTGTGGGATCTCTCAAGCATCCGTTGGGTGATTGCATGTCAATTTTAGCTCTGACACAGTTTTGTATACCAACATCACTGCCCTTCTTCATTTCTTCCCATAACTGAAGATTCTTTTCTACAGCTGCAATGTTTAAAAATATAAAATAATGTTTAAGGCTAAAACACATATATGTTGTTCATGTGATATCCCATGTACATAGAATACAGAATTATGGCTATTTTTTGTTTTTCTGTTTTACTTATATATTGCAAATTTTTAAAACAGAGGTTATTGCAACATTTAACCATTTTCATTCTCACAAATTAATTATTTACATATTTAAAAAAAATACATGTAAATTAATAATTTGAGCTACAAATATTGAAAGACAACTTGCTTTCAATATCTGCATCTTGATAAATGCAATAATTAAGATATAATATAATTTTATAGTACACTTTCTTTTACCTGTCTTGATTGCTCAGCTCTAATATAACATTAACTTATCATACATATTCTTCTTGAATCACTATTTATATTATATAGCGATAGGCAAATGAATTTTTTTTTCAATGTAATAATGACAGTGTATGAGTGTGTAAAAGCTTTAAAAACAAAATAAAATAAAAAAAAATCTAGTATTTTTTTAAATAATACATACAGTTATTTCTATTTTTACTTTCTTCTTTTTGCTCTCTTTCAGCCTTCATCTGCTCAGCGGGAGTATCATCAACAAATGCTTTGCCCTCTTTAATGAGCTTCTCACAAAGTTCAAGCATAAGGTCAAAATATTGTGATGTATGAGTGAACAAGTCAGGCTTTATTTCTAACATCTTTACATCTTCTAGAATCACCTATTATGATATAATTATTTTATTAATTTAAATATAATTTATAAGTTAAAACTTTATAGGACAGTGTCATAGTATATGACTGTAAATATTAGATTGTAGTAGGTTGTAGGTTCAATTTCTACTTGGGGAATGATTATATTTATATTATTTACTTCTCTCTGGTAGCATGCATGGTTTTAAGTTCTGCCCCTCAAAACATAATTTTGAAAATTAGCCAAAAAATAGGGATCAGAATTTTGACACTAGAGTCACTTTGCTATGTGAAAAAACATGCTTATTTTAAAGATTGTTATTATAATATTGTAATAACTTTAAATGTTATGTTGTTTTTTTATTTCATACCTTTTCAAACTCAGCATTCTCCTTGGCTGGGTTGGTATCATCAAATCTCATAATTAATTTTCCATCAAAAGCTTGTTGATAATATTGATTTAGAAGAGCTGCTTTAGCATGACCAATATGAAGAAATCTATATAAATAAAGAAATATATAAAAGTTATATAGTATTAGATTTATTAGATTATTAAATGTTGAATATAAATAGTGACATTTTTTTTATTTTACATAATATTTAAATGGCTAATTACCCAGATGCTTCAGGTGGAAAGCGAACAACCACTTTGCCATGTTCAGCATGAGGTAATTCAACAAATTTTCCTTCTTGAAGGCGGGTTCCTGCTTCTTTAGTTGCTGGTGGTGATCTCCTAAGGTGTAAAAAAGTTATATTATTAGTATAATAAGAATTTATAAAACACACTTTACTTTATTTTAAACACAGAATTTTTTTTATTCTTAGCTTAATCTGTGGAAATCTGTTTCCACTCAATTTTTGGGAAATTACATGTTGAATTTGACACAATAGCAACATTGTCTTATTGCTAGACGGATGAAATGAAAATAATTCATTCAACTGAGTGGGAAACAAGCCCTCAATCATTGTGAGTCGAAGCTGTGACATGTTCAAAAGCTGTCCTACACTTTCACAACAGCCTCAAATTAATTTTATAAACTAGCATTTTATAAAATACTATTAAGACTAAATACCTTGATGAAGGTTTGGATATATTTTCAACTATGTCAGCAGGCAATGCCTTTAGTAATTTAGTAACTGGTTCCTGTGCTTGCACAAGCTTCATCCACCGAGAGATGTTGTTAAAGGATTTTGTTTTAGAAATCTCTTTAAATTTGTTGGATGCTGAAAAAATATGAATGTTAATGTTAATATATGAAAAAATTATGATGTTGATGTTGTAATTATTGTGTAATTTAAAAATTACTGAATGTTGCACAATAATATCATAATAAAATTTCTTGTACTTACCATGAAGAACGCTAAAAACTGCTAAATCAGATGCAGATAAGGATTCACCAACTAAATAGGTTAATGGTCCTAATATTTTGTCCAGATATTCAACAGACTTAGGAATTTCTTCATCCAATATCAGACTAAAAGACAACCAGTGATTCATTGTAACTCTTTGAAGAGGACTGACAGATTTATTGAAGAAATTTTCCACAATTCTTATCAAATCATTGCTAGTTCCATATGGCACTGATTTCTTAGAGTTTGGAAGAGTTATTAAAGATTCTCCACCCCATATAATTTCAATATTTTTAGCCTCTGCTCTGTAGAGTTCAGAAGCAAGTAATCCGCCTGAAATATATTATTAAATGCTATATTAAGATTTTTCCTTTCGTAACTATATATAGATTAATTTATATGAGAAACTTATTTTACCAAGTGGCGGGTTTGTTTTATTACAAACTATTTTCATGATGTAATAGGAATTTAGATATTTTATAAATTATTAGAGTATTCCTAGAGCAGTTTTATTACTCGCCGGAAATCGCACACGGTGGAGAGAACTATCAATTGTCAACTGTCAAATGACATTTGCTATTTGGAATTATATGCAGTGTTGCCACCTTGCCCAGAACATTTTTGTTTTAAGCTTTATCAGAACGCTACGCCATAGTCTGGCACACGTACAATAGTATTCAATATTATTGTTCGTACGTACAATACGTACTTTAATAAATATTGTCAGTAAAGTACGTATTGTCAATAATATTTTGTATGTGCGGTCAGTTTTACGATTCGATTGTAGATCTCTAGAAATTCTGTTTTTGTCAAGGCAATATTATAGTTGAAAAAATAAATTCAAAGGAGGCGGACGCTTATGCTTTTTATTAGTGACCAAAAATCATAGATTCGGCCATAATTTTGTTTTAGGCCAAATTTTTTTTTAAATCGGCACCGATTTTTATAAAATTTGAAATTCAGACTCTCAAAAAGACTTCATTGAACACGTGTTTCATGGTTTTTTAGAATTCACCCCCTAAGGGTGCAAATAAGGGGTTGAAAATTTGTATGGAGAAATTAAAAATTTTTCCACCACCGATTTTTATAAAAAATCAATTCAGACTGTTAAAAATATTTTATTGAACACGTGTTTCGTGGTTTTTTTAGAATTCACCCCTAATAAGCGGGCGAAGCCGCGCGCGCCCACTAGTAATTAAATAAAACTTATCTTAACTACTATAACTTATCTTAACTAAATAAAACTTAAATTAAATTAAAAATATATTTTGTTTTAATTGAAATGCTATTTATTACATTATAGGTCGAGTCAAATGGAAATATATGGAACATTTCTTCCAAAAAGACTGGTGATGGATCCCAAATTAAAACAGGACCATATGATATATGGACATCCAAATGCCAAGCAGACAATGGGAGTGAAACTTGATAAGTTCTAAGTCATGGTCAAGGATTGTTTTAATTGCCTAACCTATAAATATGTCTGTGGATTTTTATTAAAGAGCCTTGGCAATAAATGCAAACTTTGTTCTCAAAATTTTCAAAATATCAGAAATTGTTAAAAAGGGAAGATATATTTAAAAATAAGTAATAGTATAATTATATTAGATTTAATTTGACCAACACTATTAAGTCCATAATACTTACTTCATAATTTTTATCATTATCTCTATTATGTCTATCATTATCATCAAAAAATACAACACAACACTTAATTAAAATATTTATTTAATTAATATAGAATAGTAAACAACAATGATTTTGTTAATTCTTTATTTGTAGTCCAGGTTAAATTTCAAGAATTTAACTGCCTACAATGTTATAAGTTAATAAGTATATAAATTATGATTATTTTACTGATTACAATCTATTTAAATTATATAAATGTTAATTATTGTTTCTAACATAAAAGGGCATGTCATGTTGCAATAATATAGTCTTTATCACTATTTTATTTGATTTGCAAGAATACTATTTGTATAGATATAATTATAACAAATGTCTATAAGCAATAAAAAAAGTATAAAGTGTTTATTCGTTTTATTTCTGCATTTATCTTGTATTATATATATTATTATACCAGAAATGATTCACTCCTTCAAAATCATTTGGAAGTATTTTTGTTTAAATTAAATAATGATATTTCCAATTGATTTTGGAAGAGTGAATCTTTCTGGCTTTGAATAAAAATCGATTCATTATCCAAATATTAGCCAAATTTTGAATTTCCTGCCCATATCTGAGGCGGTAAATTTTAAATATTGTTTTTGGTGGGCACACAAGAGATGGCAGCAGTGTCGTTTTGTCCTCCATTTTTTTGTATGAAGTGAACATTCTTCCCTTTGGGTATATGTGTTCTGTGTTTGGGTATATGTATTCTGTGCTATAGACTCTATATACTCTATAGTATAGAGGAACTGTCATCCAATTAATATGCGGCTGTTTATTTAGCTAAATTATTGTGTTATTTATAATATTAAAATTGCTGTGCCAAATTAGAAAAATAAATCGATAAATATATAAAGAAATATTTAAAATTATACAAATATACAAGAATTGTGGTTTTAATACCTTAAGTTACAAGTTTACACAATTTCTATTTAAGAAATTGTTAACGTTTCACATCTTAAACAATATTATTAAATAAAACTAAATAATTAATAACAAAGAGCGTTACGTAAAATATACGCTTATACTTCTTTATAAACACATAATAATTTATTAAGGAAAATTTTCAAGTTTATAATGAAAAGACAAAATGTTCGTACTTTATCACTCGTTGTTTGTACTTTTACATATTTGTTGATTGGAGCTGCAGTATTTGATGCATTAGAATCAGACACTGAAAGTAAAAGATGGGAAATTTTGTCAGGTAAGAGTCCTCATTTTTCTATAAAAAAATTACGAAAAATATTTATTTTATGCGAATCTTAATTCTTGACCATATTACCTATTACTGCAATTAGCTAACTAAACATTTTGTTTTATTACTGTTAACTTGTATTAAACGCAGTATTATTTTCGCTACAATATTGCCCATAATACTTGTAATAATTTTTCGTAAATATAATAGAGATTTTATTAAATAGAGACCATCAATATATTAGTGTCTTATATTACCTTTTAATATTTAAACTTTTTATATAACTAATAATTTTTTCAGATATGAAAAATGGTCTAGTCCGTAAATATAATATAACACCAGAAGATTATCATATGATTGAAATAGTTATAATCGAGAACAAGCCCCACAAAGCTGGACCTCAGTGGAAATTTGCTGGTGCATTTTACTTTGCTACTGTTGTTTTGGCTATGATAGGATACGGTCATTCTACGCCAGTCACAGTTGGTGGTAAAGCATTTTGTATGGCATATGCTATGGTAAGTTTTTTAGATATATTATTTTTATATTAATTTTACTTTACTTTTTATTTGAAATATTTATTTACATTTATATTTTCATTTCTTCACTCTGGTGTTTAGTGGTGTTGAGTTCTGCCACTCCACACACAATGTCTCCATAACTTGGCGGAAAGTGGGGAACGGAGTGTCTTAACGCTAGGTTCCCTCTGTTTACTCTGCTGTGTATGGGATACAGCCTGAAACTCATAAACAAAAAAGAATTTTACTTCCCAAGGCTTTAAATTTCTTTTTTGATAGGTGTGTTGCTACATTACCCATATCTGAGTGAGATATTCTATGGGGCCAATCTACATTACTTCATCAAATATTGGTGAAGATGTTCTTGTTGAAGTTAATAGGATTTATAGTTTGATTTTTAAAAGATATATCAAGAAAAACGTAAATACACTATACTAAGAATATCAATATGCTATATCAATATGCTATAACAATATACTAAGAGTCCATCCTTCTGTCAAACATTTTGAAGGGGGATGTAAAATACTATCTAAGGTGCACCATAGTCAGGATATTCTTTATGACATAAGTATATATAACATACAATTTAGACCACTAACTGTATAACTATGTACTTTTCCCATTACAATGTAAACTATCCTCATCATCGTCAGTTTGTCTAAATCCACTGCTGGCCATAGGCCTCTCCAATGGCATGCCGCTCAGCTTGATCGTCAGCTCTTCGCATTCAGCCATTGCCAGCCACTTTGCGAATGTTGTTACTTCATCTAGCTGGGGGACATCCTACATTATGTTATGATGAGTATAGATGGCGGTAATTAACCTGAAACATAGACATATCCAGCCTGCTCAGTCTTGGCGAAAATGACCAACACATTCCTGCAGATTAATTACTGCAGATATGCACCAGACTAAACATTAAAAAACAACCAGAAATCACATATAAAACATCAAATGTTGGGAAGTCTTATGGTGAAATTACAAAAGGAATGGAACATTTTGTATACCAATCTACATGTAAATTCTGACAGACAAAGGCAAAGGAAACGCCGTTAGCCATTATGAGCAAAATGATATTAATGAAGACCATCACTGGCTTAATGTCAAATTCAAATTCAAATTAGTGACATCACAACGTAGGCTCTGTTTTGAAGTCCTAGATACACTATTAAAGAAGCTAATGATTACTTTTAGATTTTTGGATCTCAAATCACTGCAAGTACCTTTGGTGATGATATCGCTATTCTCTCTTCTCACACTGACCATATTGTGGCATCAAAAACATTGAAAAATAGGTTTAACTATGTATACCCAACAAACTATTACATACCAACAAATGCAAATTACTGTATGCAGGAAACTGATTGATACACCAAATCTTACAAGGAATGTGTATCAAATCACCCAAACACTCTGACCAAGTCTTTAATGGAAGAAAGCGCCACCCCTGAAACAGAATATCCCTAGACTTAGTCCAGCAACAGCTAAAAAAGCTGTCCTAATGTAGAGGATGTATACTCTCAAAGAAGAAAACTATCTCAAAGAAGGAGAAAGATTGTAGTAAAACAGCACAACAGGAAAACGTAATTGTAAATAAATTAAACTATTCATAGCTATTATTATGATCCTTAAATTCGAAGTCGACGATTCGTGCGAGGGAATGTACAATGCTTAGGATTTCTCTGGCAGATAGAATTGTGCCGTGTGATCCCGGCCTAGAATACGATCATCCTGGTACTGGTGGTGTCGTAAGAGGCGACTAAAGTACGTGTGGTAGAGTCCCGTCGCCAGCAATGGCAACACGCATGGGCAGACTTGACCGCATCTTTACCATCCTCGGCATTTAAAACCGGCGTTAAGTAGTGGCTTTATGTCACTGCGTTTCGCATCAGGTAATGCCAGGCTCCGGCGCCCAACCCACCTTAAAGGTCGGCAACGCACCTGTAGCTCCTCTGGTGTTGCACGGGGTCGTGGGCGGCGGTAATCACTTACCATCAGGTGACCTGAACGCTCGTTTGCCATGTCTTTTCCATAAAAAATAAATTAATTAAGTGATTGACCAGAGAAGTCCGAGGGTAGATAGGCAAGGCAAGCGTAGTGACAGACGGGATGCGAGCTACCCGAGATCTGGATGGCTGACGGGCTATGAGGTCGCCCGACGTTCAGCAGTGGACGGGGACAAGCTGAGAAAAAAAGTGCTATAATACCATAACATAAACATAATTTGATTTTTTATTGTTTATGTCCTGCTAAAAAAACATTCCTGCTTTAAGCTTCTTTACATTACAGAGATTAGATAATCAAAAATCATATAACACAGAAAAATTAAAGTTAGTACAAGACAAAAAAGACAGAAAACTTTGAAGTTAACAGTTATTTTCTGTTTTAGCTTTATATACTTAAAAATATATAATAATTATAATATTTATTTAAATATATATCATATATAATTTATCACATGCTTCCAGGTAGGCATTCCACTTGGCCTAGTCATGTTTCAAAGTATTGGTGAGAGATTAAATAAGTTTGCATCAGTTGTTATAAGGCGGGCTAAATGCTACCTGCGCTGTGATGAAACAGAGGCTACGGAAATGAATCTTATGTTTGCAACGGGAATGCTGTCATCCATTATAATTACTACTGGTGTGTGTGTAAATATTTTTACCTTTTTTTTAAATATAACAGGGCCATGGAACCTATTTTTACTACTACGTCCAAATACTATGTTCCTTTTACTCAATATTCTTAACATTACGTGTTGGCGGAACACGCCGTGCTTTGTTTTATTGTCAGAGCGAAAAAAATTTTTGAACCCATAACCATTGTGTTTGTAGATGCTATGTCACTGCGCCATAAATGCCTCAATATTATTGTGTTATATCAAAAAGGAATATGCATTTAAGTTAGATATAGTATAAAAAACAATAAAAATATATATTATATATTTGTTGTAGTTTATTATTTCTATGTAGAAAAAGTGGCAGGTGGTGGCATATGGGAAATTTTGTGTTAAGATACTCTATTTTTAAGTTCCTATCTGCTATTGAGACATTCTGACAATCTTAAATCAAAATAAATTAAATACTGCCACCAAAAATCAGCTTATATTATTTATAATAGTAGTACATCACTGTGTTTTTGAAAATAATGTAAACAATTTTGCTGTTTTGCAATTTAATATGTGCATAATATAATGAGCATATTACATATTTTTATAATTTTGTAAATTTTTACATATATTGAGATTTTGATTTTGAGTTTTGCATCCACAACTATTCTAATCACTATCAGACGTCCTACTACGTCAAAAGGGGCTACTTTAAAATTAATAGTATTAGTATTAATTTTTTTTTTTTTAAATTTAATAATTAGTATTAATACATTATGAAATTTAATAAAATTTTATAATTAGTATTAATACTTTAAAATTAGTAGTATTAGTATTATTATTTTTTTTTAATTTAATAATTAATATTAAAACATTATAAAATTTTAAAGGTGCTGCAGTATTTTCCCGTTATGAAGGTTGGAGTTACTTTGATAGTTTCTACTATTGCTTTGTGACACTCACGACCATCGGCTTTGGAGACTATGTAGCATTGCAGGTACTTTATTTTCATGATTACTTGATTTATTGCCTCATGGAAAGAAATTAAATAAATACATTCCCTGGGAAAAATTAAATTATTTTTTTGCCAATGGAAAGAGTGAAAATCGAATCTAAAGCCGCGTTTAGATGCTGTGCCGCGGCGGCACACGTAAAAGTTCACTGTATTTCTTAGAATTTTTTATTTAGACTTTTTATTGACATTGTCATTGCTTTTGTATTATAGTAATCAGATATTTTTCAGCTTCACGCTCTATACCGCACATAGGCGGGTACCGGTAGGCAATAGGAACCTAGTGTCAAAACACTTCGTTCCCAATAAGACACTTCCGTTCCCCACTTTCCGTTGAATTCTGGAGACATTGCGTGATCAGTGGCAACTCAACACCACCCTTTCCCTCGTTAACAGAGCGAAAATAATAAAATATTATATATTTAATTTCCTCGAGTGAGAATCGCACCCACAACCTGTCCCGTACAGTCGCTTATGCCTCTGCGCCACAACTGGCCCTAATTTTGATTAGATTTTTAAAAAATAATAGTAATTAAGGTATGTATTTTCATCTTCCAGAATGATCAAGCACTAACAAGTAAACCTGGCTATGTCGCATTGAGTCTCGTGTTCATTCTGTTTGGCCTCGCGGTAGTTGCTGCTAGTATTAACTTGCTGGTTTTAAGATTTATGACTATGTAAGTATATCATATACCAAAAGAAGATTCCTTAAGAATTCCTTATCTCATCAATTACGAGATAAGGAAAAGAAAGTACTATTGTTTATATGCCTTTGAAGAATATCTTTGAAGAAAGTGTTTTGTGTGGCTTAGGTAAAATATTTACAATATAAAATAATATTATATTGAGAGTGGAACCTGCACTTGGAAACAGTTTAAGCTAATTATAGCTATTTAATCTAATCTAGTTCTTCACTGTTTCCCTAACAGGGTAGAGAACGGAGCGCCAAAAGTTGATGTCTCTGCATACCTCTTTCGCCTCGTCCACTGTCATCAACCTCTTCATACATGCCCTCAGGGGGGTCCTCATGCTTTTTACGTGACCTTCCCCTAGTATCAGCACTGATTTCGAAGATCAACTGAGGTCTTTCCTACCTCTCTTACTGCTCACTTCATATATCTTTTATTGCCATTCTTTCATCACTCATTCTTTCGACGTGCCCAAACTAGCTGAACACAGTCTTCTTTATTCTCACCGGGACACCCTCACTAGTACGTCATTCTGTGTATCTCTTCATTGCGGATTCGATCAGCTAAGATGACTCCGCATATCCTATGAAGATATCGCATTTCCACAGCATTCAACTTTCTTTATTGGCACCGTGCACGACCACAGCGCCACCCAGCGTAAGCAAATTTGTAGGCTCTGACGCTTTGACATATGATGGCGGGATTGTTTGAAAATATTCGCAAAATACTTTCAAATTCATTTATATTACTTAATTACTGTGATTTGTGTGTAAAAAGTGTCGATAAATCATTTCTGGTTATTCAAATTGAGAGAGGTAAGTGATCTCTATTCAAAATTGAGTTTTATTTTGGTCATATCAGAATTTGATTACTACTTTTTTTAGTTGTAGTTTTACTGAAAAACAAGGAAACAAAGCAAATTTAATGGCAGTTAGTATAGTAGTTACCTAGTTTTGATATTATTATAATAATTTATTTTCTAAATAAATGATTAT